>JAAALK010000282.1:42219040-42443421 GCA_019279435.1 Zizania palustris | reverse complement strand
AGGCCGAAAATCTGTTTTCTTTAAAGTCCTTAGACTCTTCTACGGATCCTAACAAGCCGGAGGCCTGGAATCTGTAGGTTGGGTTGAGCCATTGAACCAATGGTTCGAAGGCAGACTCATGGGTTTTGAGAAAAATGCTTGGCTCTACCATCATCGCCGTCCTCCCAATGCGTCCATTAGGAGTAAGGGATATACGAAGAGCAAAGCAGAATTCAACCCTTATCTTTATTGATAGGAAGGAAATTTTACAAGGGATTACAAGGAGCCCCTAAGCATAATAACGCTTAAGGTGCTCCGCATGCCATGCATGCTTCAACTCTTCCCCTTCTAGATTAGCTAATCTGAGTGCAGTGGAGATTTGTCGTCGAAAGACGCGTTTTCTGCCTCCTCCGGGGCTTGGGCAGCTTCTGAAAGTTGCGGGCGCCGCCGTCTTGAGGCCCTTCTGGAGTTTCGGTGGAGGCTTGGGTGCGAAGGCGATCGGCCGCCTCTTGTCTCCACCGGGCTACTTCCTCCTGAAGCCTGGCTAGTTGCATAGCTTCGGTCTCAAGAGGGCCTTCATCTTCGTCGGAGGGCACCTCCGGGTCGCGGGAACTGACGTAATCAGTCTGAAGCTCCGTAACCGGAGCCCGGGGGCCTCGGGGTACTTGACGCCTGGTGGCCTCAGGAGTAACTGCTGGAGCAGTTGAGGGTCCGGCTCCTGCAGTCCGAGGGGACCTTCGGAGGGGACCTGACGTCTGGCTACGGTTCGGAGGCATAGCTAGTTAAGGAATGGTCTTAGAGATGGAGGGCTCCGAACGACTTGGGAAGTCGATCAAAGGCCTTCGAGCTGCACTACGAAGCCCTTAACTGAAGAGTGCGGCGGAATCCAGAGATTCCGAGGCTCCCTCCGAAAGTGCTCTTCGAAGTGCAGTCAGCAGCAGAGAACAAGCTTTTAGAACTTGGATCCCCACGGACGGCGCCAACTGTTGGCGTAAAAGCTACACCAACAGGTTCTCTGTACTCAAGAACGAACAGACAAGGAGTCTGAACTTTAAGGGCTACTTCGAACCTCCGAATTGGATAATAGCTCGAGTAGTCCGAATGAATGTAAATGAACAACTTGTTCTGCTCCCCCTTTTACAAGGTACAATGGGGGGTATTTATAGGGGAAAAAACATAAGGAAAAGGCCTATTTGCCCCTATATTACAACCGCCATAGTGGAAACTATTCCATAATATACACAGGGTTATACATGGTAAAGTACTGCAAGGTAGATGGATAAAAGGGACATCCAATCAATCATGTCCTTCGGCTTCGAAGTCTCCATCCTCCCTTCGGAGGGTTCTCTAGGGCTTCGCGTCATGACGCCCTCCGATCACGGCGACGCATACTTCGAACAACAGCTCGCCAGCTTCGGGGTCTTTATCAGCCTTCGAAAGGTTTACACCTTAAGCCTGGAGAGTGGAATAATTTCCCCCAACAATAATCAAGAAAATTTTTCTGCTCCTAGCGAATCTTTGAAGAAATCCTTCCCAAGACCAAGTCCTGAAGGAGAGATTGCAACGAAGGTTATTGTTAAAGATGGCAAAGAATATTCATTTCATTTTGTTAAAGATTTGCCTCCAGAAGTTGCTACCTCCTTAGAGAAAGTAGTTGAGGAGAATTTAGATGTCTTTGCTTGGTCTGACGAAGACATCACCGGAGTCAGTCGTGATATTATTGAACATAGTTTACTTGTAAACCTGAAGGCCTAGCCTGTTCGGCAAGGACTCCGAAAAATGTCTGTAGAAAGAGCTGCCCTTGCCAAAGACGAAGTTGAAAAGTTGTTGAAGGCTAGGATTATCAGAGAAGTGGCTCACACAGAATGGTTAGCCAACCCAGTCTTCGTCAGGAAGAAATCTTCTGGGAAGTGGTGCATGTGCATTGATTTCACATCATTGAATAAAGCATGCCCTCGTGACCCCTACCCCATGCCCCGAATTGATCAATTGGTCGACTCCACTACAGGTTCGGAGTTATTAAGTTTTCTTGATGCATACTCCGGCTACCATCAAATATGGTTGAAGCGCGAAGATGAAATCAAGACAAGCTTCGTAACACCTTCAGGAGTCTTCTGTTATGTAAGAATGCCCTTTGGCTTGAGAAATGCCGGGGCTACTTTTTCGAGGTTAGTTGCTAAGGCTCTAGGTCATCAATTAGGTTGCAATGTAGAGGCCTACACGGATGATATTGTAATAAAGAGTGCTTTAAAGCACCAACATAGCCTAGACTTAGCAGAAACATTTAATAGCCTTCGGGCATGTGGGATCCAGTCTTAACCCCGAAAAGTGTATCTTCGGAGCTAAGGCTGGAAAGTTGTTAGGGTATTTAGTTTTAAGCAGAGGAATTGAAGCTAACCCTACTCAGATAACTGCATTGCAGAAGATGGCTCCTCTAGAGAATTTAAAGCAAGTGCAAAAGCTGACTGGTCGTCTGGCAGCACTTAGCAGGTTTTTGGCAAGGTCTGTGGAGAGAAGTCTGCCCATCTTTAAAGCCTTGAAAGGGTCCGAAGATTTTGCATGGACACCAGAGTGTCAGAAAAGCTTCGAAGATATTAAAGAGTATCTCAGTAATCTTGCTACACTCACGGTGCCTACTGCGGACGAAACCCTAGCTCCTTTACCTTGCAGCTACAGGCTCTGCTGTCAGCGCAGTCCTTGTCAGAGAAATAGATTTTAATGGAAAGTTGGTACAAAATCCAGTTTATTTTGTGTCCGAAGCATTGTCAGGAGCGAAAACAAGATATTCCGAGCTTGAAAAGTTCACTTATGCTCTGATAATGGCTTCGAGGAAATTGAGATATTATTTTCTGGACTCATAATGTAATCGTACCAACTTCGTATCCTTTGGGAGATATGCTCCGAAGTAAAGACTCCACTGGAAGAATTGGAAAGTGGGCAGTTGAACTAGCACCCTTCGGCATATCCTTTGTGGCAAGGACAGCAATCAAATCACAAGTCCTGGCAGACTTCGTAGCAGAGTGGACTCCCCCTGCAACGTGGATTCCGGAGAAGTCAAGCGAATGAATCTGGACTGTTTATTCTGATGGGGCTTTCCAAGCATCCAGAGCAGGTGTTGGAGCAGTTTTATTTTCACCTTCAGGGCAAAGAGCAATGTATTCCGCAAGACTCAACTTTAAGTCTACCAATAATATAGCGGAGTATGAAGGGATTTTACTGGGACTCTGAAAAGCACATGCTCTAGGGGCTACAAGAGTTGTTATAAAGACAGATTCTCAAATAGTAGCAGGGCACGTGGATAAAAGTTTTCAAGTTTGGCATCCACAGCTTGCAAAGTACTTAGACCAGAAAATGTGCAAGCAGACATCTTAGCAAAAGCTACAGCCGGAGCTATGGATATACCAGAAGAGGCTTTTTATGAGGAGCTCAGTACACCTTCAGTGCCACAAATTCCCTCAGTAGAGATTCTTTGCATTCCAAGTGCAGATTGGAGAAATTCAATCATGGAACTTTTACGAGGAGGAACAAATTTGTCTGAAGAGCCACAGCTTTCAAGATTGAAAGTCAGAGCCAGAAATTATCAAATAATCAACGGTATTTTATACAAGGCCAGAGTATGTTCCCCTCTACTCTGATGTATATCCCAAACCGAAGGTCAAGATATTCTTCGAGAAATTCATGAAGGGCTTTGCGGTAGCCATCTGGCCCCCTGAGCTTTGGCAGGAAAAACACTTCGCTAGGGGCTTTATTGGCCTACAATAGTAGCAGATGCGGAGAATTTAGTCCGCACGTGCTAAGGATGTCAGTGGATGGGATGACGGAGCCATCGCCCACCAACAGCTCTTCAAGTTATTGCTCCGGTATGGCCCATGGCCAGATGGGGTATGGATTTGATTGGTCCCTTTCCAGTAGCTAAGGGAAATCTAAAGTTCGCAGTGGTAGCTATTGAATATTTTTCTAAGTGGGTAGAAGCAGAGCCCTTAACAGCTATCACTTCGAACAATGTACAGAAATTCTTTTCGAAGAGTATCATTTGCCAGTTCAGAGTGCCTAGACACCTCACAGTTGATAATGGAACACAGTTCGATGCAGAACCTTTCAGAAAGTTTTGCGAAGATCTAGGAATCCAGTTGTGTTTTGCTGCAGTGAGACATCCTCAGTCTAATGGAGCTGTAGAAAGAGCCAATGGAAATATTCTGTCAGGGCTAAATCGAAGGATAGTAGGATTGGCAAAAGGACTGTGGACCGAAGAACTTCCGAAGATTTTATGGTCCATTCGGACTATGCAAACAAGGTCCACAGGTTTCACTCCATTCAGACTGCTATTTGGGGATGAAGCTATGACTCCAACGGAGCTCAAAGGAGGATCACTTCGCAGCACCGAACCAGAGATTGAAGGAAAAAGACAAGCTTCGCTGGATTTAACAGAAGAGACAAGACTTCGAGCTGTAGCCAATTTGACATAGTATCAACAGCAAACGAAAACTTGGTTCGACCCGAAAGTCAAGATCAATGAGCTTAGACCGGGTCATCTCGTTTTACGAAGCATCATAGCGCCAGGAAAATTAGGAAATAAATGGGAAGGTCCATACCTAATTGTTCGTTCAGGACGTCTTGGCTCTTTTAAACTAGCTAATTTAGAAGGTGAAGAGTTAGCACATAATTGGCATGCGGAGCACCTAAAGCGATACTTCGCATAAGGGCTCCTTGTAATCATTTGTAATCATCTTTTGAATTAATAAAGCATATGGTTCAGATAGTGCCTACCCCTCATAAACTCCCAGCTTCCGAGTGGATGCACTGGAACCGTGGGGTTGACCGAGAGGGAAGTGTCATTAATTTGAATCATATTTTCGGACTTCGAACTATTGGTTCGAAGTTTCCGACGTGGGGGCTGACATAATCCGGAGTCCAAGCCACCGGCTTGTAGGCATCCGTAAAAGAGCCCAAAACCACATCATACGGAGTCCAAGCCATCGGCTTGTAGACATCCGTAAAAAGAGTCCAAGGAGACCAAATCATGCGGAGTCCAAGCCACTGGCTTGTAGGCATCCGTAAAAAGAGTCCAAAGAGACCACTGCGAACTCCGAACCATTGGTTTGACAGAATTCGCAAAAAGAGCCGAAGGAGGCCAAAACAGAACAGAGTTTGAGCTATGAGCTTCGAATGTCTGTTAGAAAGTCCAAAGTAACTAATCGTTTAAGACACCAAAGTGTCTGGAAAGTTATCCACAATGATTTCTTTCAAAGCATGAGGTACTAAGCTACCAATCTTCAGACTTCGAATAGTCGAAGACATTTTTAAGATTTTAATCAATCTTTAAATCACTGAGGGGCTCCGAACCCCCAAAATTGTACTCCTATGTTTTTTCTTTGCGCCTAACCATCTTTGAATACAGTTCGAAGTTTCTTATGCACAAAGAGGGGCTAGTAAATAGGGAGACAATTTTAAATCGATATTTATTATTCGAACAATATGATTACATCATGAAAAATCAGTATCTATACTGAGAAAGAATCGAAGACCCCTTCGGTCTCTAGAGCTAAGGTTGGAACGACTAGTTCCAGAGCCGGGAGTTCTAACAACTTTGCGTTTAACTCTCTTGCCTCCCTTCGAAGCTCTAAAGTCTTTTTGTTGTTGTTGAAGCTCTGCCCAAGTTCGAAGTCGTTCGGGGCTCCTTTCCCAACTTCCGAGTTCTTCAGGCTTGTTACCTTGAGCTTCATCTTCATCTTCGTCTTCGGGCCATACAACGTTTTTGGAGGATGAAGTATCCAAGTTGACTTCTTTTTCTTCCTCTTTAATATAAGATAATATATCTTTGCTTACTTTGGACGTAATCGCTCCGGAGCTATCTCGAGGAACTAGAAATCGAGGGCGCTTGTGAAGTTTTAAGATATCGAAGGTAGCCCATAATAAGCGAAGTTCGTCGTTAACATTTAACACTTCGACATATTCCATATGAGACAAAGCCTAAAAACATGATAAGCAAATTTTCATTCATAACTGTACAAAAACATGATTCTTTACATAGTTGAAGATCCTAAGATGTTTCTAAACATGCGGGTCTAGCGGAGGCTGACTGCTTGAAGCTTGAGACCGAGCTTGTTTCTGGCGTTGCCCTTCATCAATCCAAGCCTTGATCGCAGAGCGACCTTCGGCTCTCCATGAAGTTTGAAAGGCTTGCCAAGCAGCGGCCACACCCTCGGAAGGAGCAAGAAGTTGGTCATCATCGAAGGTAATGGGACCCCCCTTGTGCTCGGAGTTATTGACTGACCCAAATCTTCGTAGTAACGAAGAATGCCGATAGCAGCCACTTGACCGGAAATTTCTCCATATTGAATGCCTGTTGTCTTCATTTGCTTCGCTGCTCCTTGAATTCTCTTTAACCTGGCGCAGTAGGGAGACGTTGTCATCTGAAGGAAGCATCCCAGTAGTACCGAAGTACTCTAGAACACTTAGCAGTTCGTTCATGACCTCCGCAGCTACCTTCTCCGATTTCAACTTGTCTTCATTCAAGGCATCCTTCACCGAAGTCAATTCTCTTACCACCCCAGAAATCCTAGCCGCCTCTGTAGATAAAGAATTCTTCTAATTGAGCAGCTGGCTAGCTTCTTCGGCAGTTTTAGCTTTTTCCTCTTGGAGCTTGACAAGTTCAGCCCCCGCAGTAGCATGTTCCGCCCGCATCCTTTCAATCTCCGCTCGAAGCACAATTTGTTCTGCTTCGAGCTCTTTGTTCGCAGCTTCCAAACTCTGTCTGGCCCTGCGCTCCGTTGAAACAATGTTGTTCAATTGAGAAACTCGACCTATGGAGATATTAAGATTCCTTTGGAGGGTTGCATTTTCCTCTCAAAGGCGAATGTTTCCACGTTCATTTGACATGTTCACAGCTCGAGCCAAGACTGTTTGCTGCAAAAAGAGAAAACCAAGGTGAGAAATTATTTGTATATAAATTTGATGTTGTTTTGCAGATACTTCGTACCTGGTATGTTGCACGCTCCATAGCAGAGTTAAGATCCGAACTCTCCTCTTCGCTCAAAATAGCCACTAAGTCCGTCTCCCCGACTTCGCGGCTAGCTCGATCCAAAGGCTCGAGCAAAGTCCGAAGCCCAGTTCTTCGCTCCAAGAAAGGAGCTAGGAGAGGGACCATGTTCAAGGTTTGTTGGTCATCTTCGCTTGGCGAAGGCCCAAAGTGTTGAGCTGTAGTTTCTGGAGCCTTGGTAGTCTGGTCCCCCTCAGTAGATTGGCTCTCGTCTGTTGACTCAGATGGAGTTGATCCTGAGCTCAGAGCAGGGAGAGGGTCCATCTTTCCTTTGCCTTTTCTAGGCCCTATTTGAGTAGGTTCTGGAATTGGCTCCGAAGCTGTCAAAGGTCCAAAAATTGCATCTTCGGGACAGACCTCTTCCATGGAAGTGGATTCTATAAAAGCAAAGGTATTATACATTGTATAATTTTGCAGAAAAGAACAAAAGAATTATGCGAAGGTTACCTTCGACTTTTTGGCGACGGATAAGCATTGGACTGCTTGGCGGGTCGAAGGCTACTCCAAAGTCTTCGTCGGAGTCAACGGTCAAATCTTCGACTGTTGGAGCATCTTCTTGAGCAGTCGTTGCTGCTTCGCCCAGATTCGAAGCTGCAGTAACTTTCGATTCCGCTCTCATCCACAGGGGCTTCGTCCTGAGGTAAAATTTCTTGAGCGGCCGGAGTTCTTGCTTGCTCAGGGTTGACTTGAGACTCCGGCACGCTCACAGTATCTTCGATATTTTTTTCTGTCTGGTCTGTATCTTTGTCGATCAGGTCAATCGATATCCTGCCTTCGTCCTCCAAAGATTCAGAAGCCGAAGCTCTAGGGCTCGGAGGTGCAGGAACTCTTGGCTTTCAAGCCACCTTTTTAACCGGAGTCTTGGCGGAGCTCGAGGCTCCGGCTTCAGCTTTTCTTTTTGTAGGCCCTTTCTCCGAAGGCACCCAATCCAAAAGAGGAGGCGGAGCAATTTCGAGTAGCCCCCATACTCGGTTGGATCGCTCCCAAGTACCGACTAATTTCTTCCTCCATTCCTTTTCGGTCGGAGTTGGGACACCCAGAATCTTCTCCGAAGCTCGTACAATCTGCTCCGAAGTTATAGGGGCTGAAGAAGCTGAAAAATGAGTTAAGTTGATTATTTCTTCGAATAAATATACATGACATATTTTGTTTTCGAAGTTACCTGCAGGACTTGAATTCGAAGAAATTTTACGGAGACCACCCTCCGAATCTTCCTCGAAGGTGATCAGCCAGTTGTCCATCAGGGGAGGAATTTGAAGCCCCAAGAATTCTTCGGCTAAGTCTCGCATACTCAAGCGATGACTGATTTTTTGAAGCAAGCTCAAACGAGCTTCGAGTTGGCCTGGATCTGGGTGCACTAAGACTTCCTTTCGGAAGTGGATTTCTTGCAAAGGCCCAGCTAGGCGATCTGCTCACCCCAACTTCGGCGTAAAACCATCTCAAGATCCAATCAGTATACCATCTGGCATTGATGGCCTTGGCAGGAAACCGGAGAGCATATTCGTCTCGGAGTCTGAAGTTGATACTTCCGAAGGCCACCACCATCTTCTCACCTCCGAGGCCTACGAAGGTCTTCGGTTGGCATGATGCTCTGTGTAGTGCTGTGAAGATCTTCGCTCTTCCTTCACAACCTTCGGCTCGCAACGCCCATTCGAAGATGGAGAGACGCGCTACCGCATTCGGAGAAAGTTGGGGGAGAGTGACATGGAACAAGTAGAATACCTCCGCTAAGAAGTCGACCGCAGGAAGTCCCAAACCAGCTTCGAAGAAGGCTTCGAAGACGACCACTTCCTCGGGTCTCGGTGACGGAATGATTTCTTTTCCAGGCTTGTGGATCATAACCCCAGAACTGATCTTGCCTTCTACTGCAGCCGCAAGCGATTCTCTTTTGCAGGTTAAAGGTCCTAGCTGATAAGACTGATCCATGTATTTTGTCGACACCGGGAAGAGATCCTGAGGGCCAACATTTTGGGGATTTCCCCCCGCCGCCGCCATTACTGCTGCTGCAGGTGCCGGAGTTGCCGACGGCAATGACGCAGCCACTGCTGCTGCAGCAGCCTGCTGCCGGGCTAGAGTTGAAGTCGTTCCTGGACCCTTGAAGCTAGTTTTCGCCATTAGATCTCGTGGATTGCTTCGAAGGAAAAGTGGAGGCTAGGGCTCGAGAGATGGTCTATTTGCACGAAAGCGGTGGAAAGGTACCCAAGAAAGGTTTGGGCCCTCTATTTATAGCCCAGACCACGATTTTTTACCGTTTTCTTATGCCGTTTCGCATTCTTGACCGTTACTTTGTTCCGGAATTAACGCATTGCGTAACTTCCGTCAGAAGGAAAAGCCAACGGCTATATTTTTTCCAAGTCTAAAAAGACTTTCAGATGTCTCGAATTAGTTTTAAGATACTTCGAACGTGATTCTCTTAGAAAATAATTCAAAGTTGCGTCTCTGTACATTTCGGAGGTGTATTAAGTCTGCTAACCCCTGCACATGGAAATGTTTTCTTGCGTATACTGCTTCCCTAACATCACAGATTTAACAGAGAATCGTATTCGAGGGGCTACTGTTGGAGGAAAATATTCCATCTTCAGGATTATCGCAGTAACAAGACAAAGACCAAAAATCAAGTCAAAAGATTCCAACATGTACTTTCAGATGTACGTTGAAGGCAGTTCGAAGTATGAAGACGGACCCCGGTTCGGAGTATATCTTCGAACATGGACTCTTTCGAGATCTTCTTTGCCATCTAAGATAGAAGACTTATCTTCTTTCTCATTAGATTAGTCTTTTACCATTTTAGCCCTATTAAGGGTACCGAATAGTTTCCACTATGTCGGTTGTAATAGAGGGGTAGAAAGGTCTTTTCCTTAATGTTTGGGCCTATAAATACCCCCCATTTTACTCTGTAATAGGGACCGAATACATGTTATTCAATACACACTTTCGAACTATTTATAGCTATTATCCTTTCGGAGGCTTGAAATAGTTTGCTTCGCAAACACTTCGTTTGTTAGTTTCTATTCTTCAGAAACCTGTTAGCATAATCTTTTACGCCAACAGATCTAGTTTGTCATCCCTATCGTCATGGGAAAATGGTTGCCGCTTCTCCCTCACCTGTGACTCAGGTGATGACCTCGTATCCGGGTGAGCTTTTACATTTCGACACTGTTGGTCCAGCTCGGGTACGCTCAGTCGGTGGGAAGTGGTATGCGCTTGTCATTGTTGACGACTTTTCTCGATTCACGTGGGTTTTCTTTTTGGAGTCTAAGGATGAAACTTTTTAGTTTGTTCATGAAGAATGAGAACAATGGTCGGATGCGAGCAATTCAGCTTCGACAACGGCTCTGAATTCAAGAACTCTCAATTCGTCAGCTTCTATAGTGATCAAGGTCTTGACCATCAGTTTTTGGCTCTTACACTCCCCCACAGGACGGCGTTGTGGAACGAAAGAACCGCATGCTAGTCGAGATGGCCAGGATGATGCTCGATGAGCACAGGACTCCTAGGCGTTTTTGGGCTGAAGCCATAAACACGGCTTGCTATCTGGCCAACCGCATTTTTCTTCGAGGTTACTTAGGTAAGACTTCGTATGAGTTGCGGTTTGGCAGACAGCCCAAGGTGAGCCACTTGCGAGTGTTTGGCTGCAAGTGCTTTGTGCTCAAGAAGGGTGGGCATTTGGACAAATTTGAGTCTCGTTGCTGGGATGGAGTTTTTCTTGGCTATGCATTGCATTCTCGAGGCTTCCGTGTTTGGAACCTCGACTCCCAAGCAGCTTGTCGAGACTTGCAAAGTTTCATTTGACGAGTACTTGCCTTCTTTGACTCCTTCTTTTGAGCCTTCTGATGGTGAGCTCGGAGAGTCCATCTTCGAGGAAGATGAGGATACTCCAGCCGCTAATGAGGGTGGCCTTCTGCACCCCCTGCAGAGCCCACACCTTCTGAGATTTCAACTGAGGACGAGGGAAGACCTCTGATCACTTCTTCCACTTCGATCGAGCCCCCTTAGTTGAGCCCAGAGGTGCCAGCTGCTGACTCTGGTGAGGTGACTTCAAATCACCAGGGAACCCGAGCAGTTCAGCGTGATCACCCCTCAGATCTCATCATCGGTGATTTGACTGAAAGTACGTTGCGTTCATCTGGTAACTCTCTTGCTGTGTTTTCCGACTCTGCTTTTGTTGCATCTTTTGAGCCGACAGATATTTCTCATGCTCTTTCTGATTCAAATTGGATTAATGCTATGCAATAAGAGCTTGAGAACTTTGTCCTGTAATCGAGTTTGGAAACTAGTTGAGCCACCACCAGGATGCAACCCCATAGGCACCAAATTGGTGTTCAAAAACAAACAAGGTGAAGATGGGGTCGTGGTGCGCAACAAAGCTCGACTAGTTGCCCAGGGTTTTTGCCAAAAAGACGGTATTGATTTTGAAGAAACTTTTGCCCCTGTTGCCTGTCTTGAGCCCATTCACATTCTCTTATCTTTTGCCGCTTCAAAGGGTTTTAAGCTTTTTCAAATGGATGTTAAGAGTGCTTTTTTGAACGGGTTCATAGAGGAGGAAGTTTATGTTAGGCAGCACCCCGGTTTTGAGAACCCTAAGTTTCCTCGACATGTTTTTAAGCTGCAAAAGGCTTTATACGGGTTGAAACAAGTCCTCAGGGCTTGGTGTGACCGGTTGAAGCAATTTTTTTGGGGGAAGGGCTTTGTGTTGGGTTCGGTGGATAAAACTCTTTTCTTGCTCAGAGATGCTTCAGATTTTTTAGTCGCTCAGATTTACGTGGACGATATTATTTTTGGCGGTACTACTAATGATCTTGTGTCCAAGTTTTCTGAGCAGATGCACAGTGAGTTTGAGATGAGCCTCATGGGTGAGCTCAAGTATTTCTTAGGGCTCCAGATCAAGCAGACCAAGGACGACACCTTCATCCACCAAGGTAAGTACACTCGTGACATGCTTAAGAAATTTGACTTTGGTGGGGAGTTGAAGTCGTAGATGACCACGATGGGCACATCTAGGGGTCTGGACAAGGATGAGAGTGGCGTCAAGGTCAACGAAAGGGAGTTTCTAGGGATGATCGGTTCGCTATTGTACTTAACGGCGACAAGACCAGACATACAGTTCGCCGTGGGACTTTGTGCGCATTTTCAGTCTTCACCACGCGCGTCTCATCGGCAGGCTGTCAAGCGCATCTTCAGGTATCTCACTTATGTGCTTGATCTCGGTCTTTACTATTCAGCATCATCATTCACTTGATTTATCTGGTTTTTTGGATGCCGACTTTGGTGGGTGCTGGTTGGATCGCAAGTAGACTTCCGGTACTTGTAGCTTCTTGGTTTTTCTCTTGTTTCTTGGTCTTCTCGAAAGCAATCTGGAGTTGCTCTTTCGACCACTGAGGCTGAGTATGTGGCTGCTGCTAGCTGCTACTCAAAGTTGGTTTGGATGATTTCCACTCTGCGAGATTTTGGGTTGTTCTTTCCTACCAGGGTTCCATTGTTTTGCGATAGCGCCAGTGCTATTAGTGTAGGGAAAAACCCTTGTCTCCATTCAAAAACCAAACATATTGATGTACGCTTTCATTTTCTGCGAGATCAATATGAGAAAGGTGTCATTGACCTTGTTCATGTTGATACCCATCATCAGTTGGCTGACATTTTCACCAAACCCCTAGATCAGTCTACCTTTGAGTGTTTACGAGGGGATTTGGGTGTTGTGTATCCTTTATAGGATATTTTGCGTCAGTTTTCTTTCTTCTTTACTCTTTTCTTGAGTCTTTTTGTGTGTGTTCATATCTTGCATATTCACATATCACACTTTTGAACCGCTTCTGTTATATGATTGAACTATTTTACTTATTCTAGCTGGTATATGCTTTTGATTACTTGTCAATGATCATGCCTTATTTCAGTTCACTTGATTTATCTGATATCTATCATATGCATGGCTTTTATGCTTTAAACTTGAAAAAAAATGATCACCATTGCTTCTGGTAACTAGCATGCATAGACTGAATGTTCTTGCTATCTGTTACATGCCTTGTAGCTAGTTCCTGACTTAGATGCAAACATGCAACTTGGACATCTTTCTGCTTTAAAACATGGATATGTGCTATAAAAATGATGAAAAATCAAGAAAAATGAAAATTCCATGCCTTTTTATGCATAACTTGAAAAGATCTAGGTGGGTTTGCTTTGTCGCATTGCATTGTTCTGGACTGCGTACCATAGCACTTTGGTATGAATTAGGACAGTGTAATGTATGCCAAGACCAATGTCTTAAGCCTCTAATGGTCCAGTTCTGGCCTAGGCTTGACTTGGTCGGTCAGCATAAGGTTTGACATGCAAATAACCCCTGGCAAAAATGAAGAAGGAAAAAGAAAAAGCCTGAAAATTGAAATGATAACAAGTTTGCTGAAGCACTTTGTTTTGGAAAATGCTTATCTTGGTAGATATCAGTGAGCATTTGCATCTCATGCTTTACCTTGCTTGTCAACTGGAAAATGTGGTGATGCTTTTATTTGCAAAAATTGATAATGCGTGCTAATGACTTTCTTTAGATATCATCTGTTGCACTGGATCATGCCATGTATCTTAGACAGTATGTCTTTTACTGTATCTATTAGATTTTGTAATTACAGTCAATCATATCTGACAAGCATGCTTTATTCACTCCACCTTCACCCCAGTTGCATTCTTCGCATATTTTGAGGGGGAGTTGCATTTCAGGGGGAGTTTGTGTCCTTTTCGAGTGCTTGATGAGTTCACTTGTCAACAAGGGGGAGAAATTTTGGGATAAGAGTTTAAGGGGGAGTTTTTATCCTATTTGTCCTTACTCTTTTGATATCCTTGTTGATATTTCTAAGATCGCACTCATTTTGAGCTTTTACATTTTGGTTAACCATAATGACCACTACTTGCTTTTTGTTTGGCTTTTGGTCATTAGGGTTAAACTTTTACTTTATTTCTTCTTCTTTGTTTTCTTGTGATTTGTTTTCGTGTTTCCACATGTGTTCACAGATTTTGAAGAGCTGAAGAAGTGTGTTGACAATGCACTCGTCAAGGGGGAGATTGAGGAGCCATGCTGAATAGCGTGGGCCTCATGGCTCTAGATGTGATGAGTCATTGTCAACGATAGTCAAAGAGGACTGAAGAGGAGAGAAGATCTGCTGTTTCATGGGCCGCGTGTGACTCAGGTACACGGGCAGCAAGGGACTATCGGGCAGAGGAGGCTGCGAAGTCGGGCTGGCCCTAATCCGGGTATATGGGCCAGGAGTAGCAGAAGACCCACTGGGCTATTGACCAGGATTGACTCAGGTACACGGGCGGTGAGTGATTGCCGGGCTGAGAGAGCTGCAGTATCGGGCCGGCCCAATCCGGGTACCTGGTGCAAAGCCGGTGGAGGCTTTGTCAGTTTCGGTGCAAAACTGACAACCGTCGATCTTGTATCGGACTGTCCAAAAGAGAAGCCGTAGTCACTACGAAAGCTTAGCTTCCAGATAAGTCATCTGTATCTCTAGGCCCACAGTCAGTCAGTCGAGTCTGTAAAAAATCCTAAGGGAAGTTTAGTTTTTTCCTTTATTTCAGCGTATGTAAAAAACCCTAAGGGGCTAGTGGAATATTCCTAGTGTTGGGCAGCCTATAAATAGGGCCCCAATCCCTAGGGTTAGGTCACCCTTTTGCTGAAATCACTTTCTATTCTATTGGGTCATTTTGTTCCCTGCACGTTCTCTTTCCCTGTGTGCGCCGCCAGGCTGCTTGCTATTGTTCATCTTTCTGTTCTCTGTTTGGATGATTCTATTCCCTCTGGTTCATGCGCAGCATCTCATTATTGACTCTGCTGTTTTGTTTTGATGTGCACAACCACATTATTTCTGTGTTTAATGCGTCACGGTTGCTTCTGTTCTTCACGAGAAGAGTACTAGTTCTTGCTGGTTGCAAGTAGTACTACTTCACTGTAGCAACAGTACGCTAGTACTCTAGCTTTGTCTTTTCCTGCATAGCTTTTTGATCGAGTTGACAGGGCCAAGTCCCTTTTCTAGCTGTTTCTGATGAAGCCCCTTCTCTTTGTTCGAAGTCCCTCAGCTCCGTGAGGCAGGCTTCGATCTTACATCTTCGAGGGCTTCGCTCAAACTTCGTCTTCACTTTGTGCACTGTGTTTCTAGCTTCGAAGTACATTTTGTGCTGTCGGCCAGTTTGACATACTTCGACCATCTGTGCGAAGTTGCACTTCGATATTAGCATACTTCGGCTATTTTGCTAAGCTTATTTTGACAGGCTTCGAACGTAGCTTCGAAGTATGTCTCTCTGATAGACTTCGCTCGGAATGTACTACTGTCTTGTTCGAAGTCACAGTGTATGTGGTTCGAAGGTCATACCTCGACGTTGCTAGCTCCGAAGATAGAGTATAGGCTTCGATTTGGTTTTTTTTGCCGTGTGTCGGGCTTCGCGTCTCTTTCGGAGGTTGCTATTCTGTGAGCTTGTTCGAATCTTTCTGATCGAAGTCTAGGCTTCGAAGTACTTTGTTTGAAGCAAGCTTTGATACTCCCATACTTCGCTTCGAAGCATACTTCGCTCCTTGCCATCTCGAACTAGGCTAGACCAAACACACCTTCGTCACTTTCACGGCAGTCTTCGGCAGACTTCGACAAGGGACTCCGAAGCAGGCTATGTCATTCCAGAGCAGGCTTCGACACGGCAAGCAGGCTTCGGCAAGTTTCAAACAGGAGACAGATTTTCAACAGTAACTTTTCATCTCATTCCATACGTACTTAGATTATTTACTGAGAAGTTTTGATCTGCCAGGTCTTGAATATTTTGTTTATCTGCCTATTAGCACTGTATTGGTGTTTCTCTGATTTTGACACCTGCTGTCTCTAGGCTAGATACTTTTAGACTTAGGCTTTCTGTTCATACTCTGCTGCTTAGTCTTTTGAGGTGCATTGGGTGTTGGGAGTAGGCCATTGATTCAAAATAATTTTTTAGGCGCCCATTCACCCCCCCTCTGGTCGCTACTTTCGGTCCTACAGACGCTCCAACTGTTGATGAGGGTGGGCCTTCTACACAGCCTACAGAACCCACACCTTCTGAGACTTCGACCGAGTATGAGGGTGGACCTCTGATCACTTATTCCACTTCGATTGAGCCCCCTCATTCGAGTCCAGAGGTGCCAACTGTTGACTCCATTGAGGTGACTTCAAATCACTGGGATCCCGAGCAGTTCGACGTGATCACCCCTCAGAGCTCATCATCGGTGATCTTATTGAGAGGACTTTGCGTTCTTCTGTTGACTCGCTTGTTGTGTTTGCTAAGTCTGCATTTGTTGCATCTTTTGAGCCCAGAGATGTTTCTCATGCTCTTTCTGATTTGAATTAGATTAATGCCATGCAAGAAGAGCTTGAGAATTTTGTCCGCAATCGGGTTTGGACACTAGTTGAGCTGCCAACTGGATGCAACCCCATAGGAACCAAGTGGTTGTTCAAAAACAAGCAAGTTGAAGATGGGGTTGTGGTGCGCAACAAGCTCGACTAGTTGCCTAGGGTTTTTGCCAGAAGGAGGGTATTGACTTTGAGGAGACTTTCGCCCCTATTGCCCGTCTTGAGTCCATTCACATTCTTTTAGCTTTTGCCGCTTCGAAGGGTTTTAAGCTTTTTCAAATGGATGTCAAGAGTGCTTTTCTGAATGGGTACATTGAGGAGGATGTCTATGTTAGGCAGCCCCCCAGTTTTGAGAACCCTAAGTTTCCTCGACATGTTTTTAAGCTTCAAAAAGCTTTATACGGTCTAAAGCAAGCCCCCAAGGCTTGGTATGACCAGTTGAAGCAGTTTTTGTTGGGGAAGGGCTTTGTGATGGGTTCTGTGGATTAAACTCTTTTCTTGCTCAGAGATGCCTCGGATTTCTTGGTTGCTCAAATTTACATGGACGATATTATTTTTGGTGGTACAACTGATGTGCTTGTGTCCAAGTTTTCTGAGCAGATGCACAGCGAGTTTGAGATAAGCCTCATGGGTGAGCTCCAGTATTTCCTAGGACTCCATATCAAGGAGACCAAGGATGGCATTTTCATCCACTAGAGTAAGTATACGCGGGACATGCTGAAGAAGTTCGACTTTGGTGGAGAGCTAAAGCCTTAGATGACCCCAATGCGTACATCTGGGAGCCTGGACAAGGACGAGAACAGCGTCAAGGTCAATGAGAGAGAGTTTCGAGGGATGATCGGTTCACTGCTATACTTGACGGCGACGAGGCCAGACATATAGTTTGTCGTAGGAGTGTATGCGTGCTTTCAGTCTTCACCACGTGCGTCTCATCGGCAGGCTTACAAGCGCATTTTCAGGTATCTTACCTATGCGCCCGATCTAGGTCTTTATTATTCAGCATCATCATCTCTTGATTTATCTGGCTTTTCGAACATTGATTTTGGTGGGTGTCGGTTGGATCGCAAGTCGACTTCCGGTACTTGCCAGTTTCTTGGTTCTTCTCTTGTCTCTTGGTCTTCTCGAAAGCAGTCTGGAGTTGCACTTTTGACCACTGAGGCTGGGTATGTAGCTACTGCTAGCTGCTGCTAGCTGCTGCTCACAGTTGGTTTGGATGATTTCCACTTTGCGAGACTTTGAGTTGTTCTTTCCTACCAGAGTTCCTCTGTTTTGTGACAGCACCAGTGCGATTAGTGTAGGGAAAAACCCTTGTCTCCATTCAAAAACCAAACACATTGATGTGCGCTTTCACTTTATGAGGGATCAATATGAGAAAGGTATCATTGACCTTGTTCATGTTGATACTCATCATCACTTGGCTGACATTTTCACCAAACCCCTAGATCAATCTACCTTTGAGCGTTTGCGAGGGGATTTGGGTGTTGTGTATAATTTTTAGGATATTTTGAGTCAGTTTTCTTTCTTCTTTACTCTTTTCTTGAGTCTTTGTGTGTGTGTTCATATCATGCATATTCACATATCACACTTTGAGCCTGCTTCTATTATATGATTGATCTGCTTTACTTATTCTAGCTGGTACATGCTTTTGATTACTTGTCAATGATCATGGTTTGCTTTAGTTCACATGATATGTCTGATATCTATCATATGCATGGTTTTTATGCTTTAAAATTGAAAAATGATCACCATTGCTTCTGGTAACTAGCATGTGTAGGCTGAATGCTTTGGCTATCTGTTACATGCCTTATAGCTAGTTCCTCACTTAGATGCAGATATGCAACTTTGACATCTTTCTTTATGCTTTAACATGGAAATGTGCTATAAAAATGATAAAAATCAGTAAAAATGAAAATTCCATGCCTTTTTTATGCTTGATTTGAAAAGATCTAGGTGGGTTTGCTTTGTCGCATTGCATTGTTCTGGACTGATTACCATAGCACTTTGGTATGAACTAGGACAGTGTAGTGTATGCCAAGACCAATGTCTTAAGTTTCTAATGGTCCAGTTCTGGCCTAGGCTTGACTTGGTCGGTTAGCATAAGGTTTGACATGCAAATACCCCTAGAAAAAATGAAAAAGGAAAAAGAAAAAAGCCTGAAAATTAAAAAGACAACAAGTTTGCTGAAGCACTTTGTTTTGGACAATGCTTATCTTGGTAGATATCTGTTAGTTTTTGCATCTCATACTTTACCTTGCTTGTCAACTAGAAAATGTGGTGATGTTTTTGTTTGCAAAAAATGAAAAATGTGTGCTAATGACTTTCTTTATTTATCATCTGTTGCACTGATCATGCCATGTGTCTTAGACAGTATGTCCTTTGCTATACCTGTTAGATGTTGTAATTGCAGGCAATCATATCTGAGAAGCATGCTTTCTACACTCCACCAGCACCCCAGTTGCATTCATTGCATATTTTAAGGGGGAGTTTTGGCTTTCTCTAGGATTTGTTTCAGGGGGAGTTTTTGTCCCGTTTGTCTTTACTCTTTGGATATCCTTGTTGATAATTCTGAGATTGCACTCGTTATGAGTCTTTACTTTTGGTTAACCATAATGACCGCCTTCTTGCTTTTGTTCAGCTTTTGGTCATTAGGGTTAAACTTTTATTTTATTTTATTTTCTTCTTCTCTATTTTCTAGTGTTTTGTTTTCGTGTTTCCACATGTGCTTACAGGTATTGGAGAGTTGTTAAAGAGAACTGTTGACAATGCACTCATCAAGGGGGAGATTGAGGAGCCATGCTGAAGAGCGTGGGACTCATGGCTCCATATGTGATGAGTGATTGACAACAAAAGTCAAAGAGGACACGAAGAAGAGAGAAGACCTGTTGTGTCTCGGCCACATGTGACTCAGGTAGACGGGCAGCGAGTGACTGTCGGGCAGAGGGGTCGTGAAGTCGGGCTGGCCCAATCCGGGTACATGGGCTAGGAGCAGCAGAGGATCCACTAGGCTGTTGACCAAGATTGACTCAGGTACACGGGCGTCGAGCGATTGCTGGGCTGAGAGAGATGCGGAATCAGGCCGGCCCAATCCAGGTACCTAGTGCAAAGTCGGTGGACGCTTTGTTAGTTTCGACGCAAAACTGACAACCGCTAATCTCGGATCTGACCGTTCTGAGGTGAAGTCGTAGCCGCTACGAAAGCTCCGCTTCAGGATAAGTCATCTATAATTAGGAGTTTACTATTTTGCATTTAGTCCCACAGTCTATCAGTCGAGTCTGTAAAAATATCCTAAGGGCATTTTGGTCTTTTCCATTTTATTTCAGCGTCTATAAAAACCCTAAGGGTCTTTTGGTATTTTCCTAGGCTATTGGGCTGCCTATAATAGGGCCCCAATCCCTAGGGTTAGGGTTACCCTTTCTAAAATTACTTTACTAATCAAAAGATTGGGTCATCTTTTTGCGTTCATGCCTTTGGAGCTTTCTTCTCCGCCGCCGCTGTTCTTCGTGAACTCGTCAAGAAATCACTTCATCAGGTGTCGCTATTAATCGTTATTTCAGTTGATTGTTTTTGCGTGCCTTGTTTTTGCGATTGTCTGTGTGCTATGGTTTAGACTCTGGTACTCTGTGTTTTTCGTGCGCTGAGAGTTCATGCGTTAAAACTTTGTTGTTCTTGTCTCGAGGGAGTTCTATAGAACTGCAGTGCAGCACTTAGCTTCAATTTTTTATTCACTGGCATCTCTTCTTTTCTCTGGTGCATAGCTTTTCTTTAATCCCATAGCCTGTCATCAGTAGCTTACATAGCTAGCCAGCTATATTTTGTTCAGCTGCAGTAGGTGTGCTTCTCTGCTGTGTGCGGCAGGACACTTGAGCGTTTTCTGCGGTTTGTCAAATCAGCTAGTAGCAGCCTAATCTTGTAGGCTTTACTCATAGCTTCTGCAGCTGCTCAGCTTGCTATTTTCCTTGTGGCTCGTCATTTCACGAGAAGCTAGTCTGCAGTCTTTGTGTGCTTTACATGAGGGGCTGATTCTGCAGAGTGTGTGCGAGTTTTGTTGTGGAGATTTTTCGCTGAAGCTTTGCTGTGTACGAAGTGCTTCGAAGGTACATGTGGGTCTGTCTTGCCTTAGCGAAGGTCCTAGCATGTACTGACTTCGGCATAATTTTTGGGTACCTTCGGCTTTTGGAGACTGGTTCGGAGTTGATTCGTTTCGAAGGCTTCTTGCAGTCTGAACAATTTGACTTTGCTCTTTCGAAGCATCCTTTGGCACGCTGTTTACTTCGAAGACAAAGTCTAATTTCTTGAGAGCTCGTAGATGGTTTGATGCCTTTTGTGTGTGCTGTTGTCTTCGCATGCTTCAGAAAATCAAAGTTCCAACTCCACTGAAGCATTATCAAAGTGGGCTTTGGACTCCAATTTTTAGCTTCTCAGAAAACTTTCCTCGGTGGTAGCTTTTGTTGTAATAGCATCAACGCTAGCTTCAAAGTGCATGCTCCGGAATAGACTTTGGTTTTATCAGTAGTTTATTTTTTGCAAGCCTCGATTCCAAAGTCTGTTTTGCTTCAGTTGCTGTTGTTAGAAGTGTTTTTAGCGAAGCATGCTTCGAAGGCTGTAGTAAGGTTTCGAGCAACAACTTCGAATCAGACTTCTGCAGACTCTAGGACAGACTTCGATGTCAAATTTCCTGTGATGATTTAATTTTGTGAAGCCTGAAATGTCCATGTTTTAAATGCTTTGTTAATCTACCTATAAGCACTGTTTTGGTGTCCTTATTTCTAGGTCACTGGTTGTTTTTAGGCTAGATTATTTTTGGACCTATGGATTGTCCTTGTTTCGGTTAGTTGTCTGTTGAGGTGCGTTGGGTGTTGGGAAAAGGCCATTGATTCATAAGAATTTTTTAGGCGCCCATTCACCCCCCCCTCTGGTCGCTACTTTCGGTCCTACAAAGTGTGATATGTGAATATGCATGATATGAACACACAGGCAAAGACTCAAGAAAAGAGTAAAGAAGAAAGAAAACTGACTCAAAATATCCTAAAAAGGATACACAACACCCAAATTGCCTCGTAAACGCTCAAAAGTAGACTGATCTAGGGGTTTGGAGAAAATATCAGCCAACTGATGATGGGTATCAACATGAACAAGGTCAATGACACCTTTCTCATATTGATCCCTTAAAAGTGAAAGCGCACATCAATGTGTTGGGTTTTTGAATGAAGACAAGGGTTTTTACCTACACTAATCGCACTGGTGATGTCACAAAATAGAGGAACTCTTGTAGGAAAGAACAACCCAAAGTCTCGTAATGTGGAAATCATCCAAACCAACTGTGAGCAGCAGCTAGCTGCAGCTACATACTCAGCCTCTATGGTAGAAAGTGCAACTCTAGACTGCTTTCGAGAAGACCAAGAGAAAAGAGAAGAACCAAGAAACTGGCAAGTACCAGAAGTCGACTTGCGATCCTACCTGGCACCCACCAAAGTTAGCGTCCAAAAAGCTAGATAAATCAAGAGACGATGATTCTGAATAATAAAGATCTAAATCCGGCGCATAGGTAAGGTGCCTGAAAATGCGCTTGACGGCCTACCGATGAGAGGCCCGTGGAGAAGACTAGAAGCGCGCGCACAATCCCACGACAAACTGAATGTCTGGCCTCATCTCCATCAAGTACAAGCAGCATACCGATCATCCCTCGAAACTCTCTCTTGTTGACCTTGACGCCGCTCTCGTCCTTGTCCAGGCTCCCAGATGTACCCATTGGGGTCATCTGAGGCTTCAGCTCTCCACCAAAGTCGAATTTCTTCGACATGTCCCGCGTATACTTACTCTGGTGGATGAAGATGTCGTCCTTGGTCTGCTTGATCTAGAGCCCTAGGAAATATTGAGCTCACCCATGAGGCTCATCTCAAACTCGTTGTGCATCTTCTCAGAAAACTTTGACACAAGCATATCAGTAGAACCACCAAAAATAATATCGTCCACTTAAATCTGAGCAATCAAGACGTCTGAGCCATATCTAAGCAAGAAAAGAGTTTTGTCCACAGAACCCATCACAAAGCCCTTCCCCAACAAAAACTGCTTCAACCAGTCATACCAAGCCCTAGGGGCTTGCTTTAGACCATATAAAGCTTTTTGCAGCATAAAAACATGTCAAGGAAACTTAGAGTTCTCAAAACCGGGGGGGCTGCCTAACATAGACCTCCTCCTCTATGTACCCATTCAGAAAAGCACTCTTGACATCCATTTGAAAAAGCTTAAAACCCTTCGAAGCGGCAAAAGCTAAAAGAATGTGAATGGTCTCAAGATGGGCAACAGGGGCGAAAGTCTCCTCAAAGCCAATACCCTCCTTCTGGCAAAAACCCTGGGCAACTAGTCGAGCTTTGTTGTGCACCACAACCCCATCTTCACCTTGCTTGTTTTTGAACACCCACTTGGTGCCTATGGGGTTGCACCCGGGTGGCAGCTCAACCAGTGTCCAAACCCGATTGCGGACAAAATTCTCAAGCTCTTCTTGCATTGCATTTACCCAATTCGAATCAGAAAGAGCATGAGAAATGTCTCTGGGCTCAAAAGTTGCAACAAACACAGACTCAGCAAACACAGCAAGTGAGTCAACAGAAGAGCGCAAAGTTCTCTCAGTAAGATCACCGATGATGAGCTCTGAGGGGTGATCACGCTGAACTGCTCGAGATCCTAGGTGATCTGAAGTCGCCTTATCGGAGTCAGCAGCTGGCACCTCTAGACTCGATTGAGGGGGCTCGATCGAAGAGGAAGAAGTGATCAGAGGTTCGTCCTTCTCCTCAGTCAAAGTCTCAGAAGGTGTGGGTTCTACAGGCTGTGCATAAGGCCCACCCTCATCAACAGCTGGAGCATCATCATCTTCCTCGAAGATGGACTCTCCTAGCTCATCATCTCTAGAAATCTCAAAAGAAGGAGTCAAAGAAGGCAAGGACTCATCAAAAGAAACTTCGCAAGTCTCGACAAGCTGCTGGGAGTCAAGGTTCTAAACATGGAAGCCTCAAGAATGCAAAACATAACAAAGAAAGACTCCATCCCAGTAACGAGACTCAAACTTGTCCAAATGCCCTCCCTTCTTGAGCACAAAGCACTTGCATCCAAACGCTCGCAAGTGGCTCACCTTGGGCTATCTGCCAAACCGCAACTCATATGAAGCCTTACCTAAGTAAGCTCTAAGAAAAATGTGGTTGGCTAGATAGCAAGCAGTGTTCATCGAAAAATGTCGAAAAACGCATAGGAGTCCTGTGCTCATCGAGCATCGTCCTGGCCATCTCGACTAGCGTGCGATTCTTTCGTTCCACAATGCCATTCTGTGAGAGAGTGTAAGGAGCAGAAAACTGATGGTCAAGACCCTGACCATTACAGAAGCTGACGAACTGAGAGTTCTTGAACTTAGAGCTGTTGTCAGAGCGAATCACTCGCATCCGACCATTGTTCTCATTCTTCAGCTTCAAAATCAGGTCATGAACAAACTAAAAAGTCTCATCCTTAGACTCCAAGAAGAAAACCCACGAAAATCGAGAAAAATCGTCAATGATCACAAGCGCGTACCACTTCCCACCGATTGAGCGTACCCGAGCTGGACCAATAGTGTCCATGTGTAACAGGTCTCCTAGATACGAAGTCATCACCTGAGTTACAGGGGAGTGAGAAGCAGCAACCATTTTCCCGTGATGACAGGGATGGCAAACTAGATCTTTCTCCATCTTAAGCTTGGGCAATCCTCAGAAGAGGTCCATAGAGCTCAATATGACTAGCAGATCAAAGCTCAAATGGCCTAACCTCCTATGCCACTTCTAGAGCTCAGAGGAGGATCGAGCAATCAAACAGCGAGAAGGGCCAAAAGAACTAGAGAAGTCAATCGAAAAAACCTTACCAAAGGGTAAGATTTGGCAAACCAAAAACCCTTTAGAATCAACCACAGAAGACATGACCTTCTTAAAATGAACCTCCAAACCATCCTCAAGAATTTGTGAAACAGAAATCAAATTGAAGTTCAAATTTCCAACCAAAGCAACATTCTTCAAAGAGAAATGGTCTGAGATGCGAATTGAGCCAATGCCATGTACCTTCCCTTGACCCTTGTTCCCGAAGGTGATGTATTCCTTGGAGCTCGAGGGAGAGAGAATAGAGAACCATCTGCGATGTCCCGTCATGTGGCGAGAGCATCCTGTATCCATGATCCATATGTCCTCCAGTCCTCGATCCTACACAATCAGTGGTCGTAAGGGGGAGCAAATGGTCCGGCACCAGGTTTAGCAAAAGATCTAAACCAGTGTTGAGCCATATGCTCAAAGGAAGGAAAGCATAAAGCATCGTAAGAGTCTAGGACCAAAGCGCGGCTCAAAGCGCAGTACTCGGTTCTGCCTAAAGTCTCGGCCACGAGATCCAAAGCCATATCCAAAACGACCAGGAGCTCTGCCAGAGCGAACACCACCATCCGGAGCACGAGCATGAAAGCCGTCTCCTCTACCACCACCTACACAACGCGGCTTGGCCTCTAGCCTCTCCCCGTGTCAAGGAACTCTTAGTCTACCACCCTGCTGGTAGAAATGCTCCTGCCCACCATGAGCTCTCTCTGCTCTCTCAACCCGCTTCCTCCTGAAGCAAAACTCCTCAAGATACTCGTCTCTCTAACAGTACTCATAGTGGTAGGTGGGCTTCTTGGAATGTGGTTGAGGCTTAGGGTTCTTGGGCTTGGTGGTGTTGGGTGTAGACTCTTTTGTGTGAGAGGGTCCAGGTAGAGAGTCTAGAGAAGTGTGGAGATGTTTGTGCTTTGGAACCCAGATGGGCTTCTTAGGTAGAGCTTTAGACTATTCTTAGAACACTCCATCCTTGGGCTGACTAGCCTGAAAAGACTCAGTGGAGTGAGTCTTGGGATATCTCTGTTCAGGAGTCATCTTACTCCACTCCACTGCTCGGCTAATGACACTCTCAAAGTCAGCATTGGTATAGGTGTAGCCAACCCCAAGCCCATCCTGCCTTTTAAACTACTGGATCATCATTTCGAGTTGTGGCTCTCTGGCACTCACCCAACTCAGAATCTGATGGAGCTAAAAGTTCTCATTCTGAACATCAGCTAGCTCCTCTCTCAAGGAAGCTAGTACCTCCACCTGAGACAAGAAGGTCTCACACTCTCTATCGACTTGGACAGACTTATCAGCTTTCAACTTGATCAACTCCAATCTAAGATACATGCAGTTCTCACAAACAGTGGGTAGAACTAACAATGTCTCAAGCTCTAGCCTGTTCTGCTGCAACTCAGCTCTAACTCTCTCCAACTCGCCCAACTGCTCATCACCCTTGGCTTTCAGCTCAGCTAAACTAGCTAGATGGGATGGGAAATCAACACAGGGCACGACGACAGTGGCATGAGCATCTTTCAGCTCCAGCTGAGCGCTCTCAAGCTCAGTGGCCAAAGCGTCCCTCTCATCTACCCTCTATGTGTACTTGGACTTCAGAGTCGTTAGGTCACACAGTAACACCTCACAATTTGGGCATTCACTGCTACCACCCAAGCAAAGGGAAGAAAATAGACTCTCAATCCTGCCGTTGGCCACGGCAAGCTCACTTTCAAGCTCATCTATCCTCTTCTTAGCCCCTCTAAGCAGTTTCTCCCGATACCTCAACTCCTGATGGTTCTCTTCAAGTAAATCAATGATTTCACGTTCATAAGAAGATACCTAGATCAGAAGTTGTCGGGGGAGCCCTTCTCTTCCTTATCCCCAAGAGCCATTGAGCAGAAGATCTTGCGGGATCTTCGGCGGTGATGTGAGCGGCTCTTCAGCCTGTCCCTGAAAGCCATAAAGCAGAAGCCCGCCGGATCGTCCTTGTCCTTCCCCTTCCTGATCACGATCTCCTCATCCCTTGACCTCGATGAAGAGGAAGAAGACGAAGAACGCTTGGAGTAACTTCTCTCCATCTCGGCGAAGAAGGCCTTGTCTCGCTTCTTGTTCTCACGCCGGTAATCCTTCAGGGCCTTTCTGAAGAATCTTTTCTTGCACTTGCCCTTTGTGAAGAAGGAACTGTCGAGATTGCCAGAGTCGTAGGAGCCACCACCCGTACCCTTCTTGTGACCATTGCACTTGGGGCAGTCGGCGATGAAGTGACCTAGATCACCACACTCAAAGCATCCAGATTTTGTGTCATGTCTTTTCAACATTCGCTTATCATAGACACGACTGCACCCGGTTGTTAAACAGACACAGATCATCATCTCCTAGCGACTCAAGCTGGTCCTCAGTGATAGACATCAAGAAGAACCCAGCACAGCTCATAGAGGAGGGGTCAGCAGAAGGTGTAGCAAGGGCCATGGTTTTTGATCTAGAGCTAGTGAGATTTGATCTCAACTGGATATCAACCTCTGTGGGCTTGAGTTTGCTGAACAACTCAGAAATTGTCAAGGTATCATAAGAGGTGCTCTCAATGATAGAGGATACCTTGATCTCCCAGATCTTAGGGTCCAAGGTATTTGAGACCAGCTGAACTCCCTCGGCCTTGTTGGCCCGAAGCTTGTTGATGATCGATTGAAAACGACCAAACAAAGCTTCAACAGATTCACCCGGCTTCTGTGTGAAATTTTCATATTCACGCCGGTAGGTCTGATAGAGCCGAGCCTTGACCTGGGCTGTCCCCTCATGGTGTGCTTGGAGGGTAGCCTAGATCTCTCTATCAGTGGTGAGATGGCTCACACGCTCAAATTCAGTGGGACCTAAACCAGAAAACAAAATGTTCACCGCTTTGTTGTTGTTCTGATGTTGGGCGATAATATCAGGAGAATTACGCTCAGCAATAGGCAATATGGTGAAAGTAGTGTGAACACAAATGTCCCAAATGTCTGAGCATTAGCTCATGAGATAGGCTCGCATGCGAGTCTTCCCATAAGTATAGCCAAAAGGCTTCTAGGGACGAGACCATTCTAGAAGAAGTCATGATCACTACCTGGGTTTAGAACCGGTTAAGGTATGGAAAAACCCTAACCAGGCTCTGATACCACTTGTATGACTGAAAGTAGCGACCAGAGGGGGTGAATGGGCGCCTAAAAATTTTTGTGAATCAATGGTCTACTCTCAACACCCAACGCACCTCAACAAAAAACCAGCTGAAATAAAGACAGCTCTAAAGTGCTAAAAATAATCTAGCCTAAAAACAACCGGTGTCCTAATCAAGAAGACACCAACACAGTGTTGAAAGGAAGATTAGCAAATCATTCAAGACATGAGTATTCAGGCTTCATGGAAGTAAGTCATCACAGGCAATTAATCTAAGTGCACGTGAAATGAGAGAAGATCTTACTGTCCAAAGTTGTCTCCAGTCCGATACTTGTCGAAGCCTGTTCGAAGTCCTCGTGCGAAGCTTGCAGCTTATCAGCGAAGTTAGACTTCGGCTTCGATGTCCACCCCGTGCTCACACACCAAAGACAAAGTCTACTTGCGCACTAGCTCCAATTCGAGCTAACTCTGAATACTTTCTCGCAAACTCCAAAGCAAATAGGAAAACTCGAAGAATGCAGCTACTGCGAAGCCCACAGATCTATGAAGTTAGACTTTGGTTCAGAGTCTGTTTCGTAACCTGCCAAAGTCCGATTCGAAGTAGCTGCTCCAAGCCTCACGATAGCCTTCGATGTATGCAGACATCGATGCAGTCGAAGCCTGTCTATTCAAACTGAAAACTTCGAAGCGAAGACCACATAACCGAAGCATGAAAAACAAGAATCGAAGATAGCTGTGTCATGTTGTGGGACCCACAATGTGCTAAAACAGGCACTACAAATGTCGTGCGCTAGCTTCTTTGACTCACGCATGCAAGCTTTGTGCTGCTTCTACAGAGCGTTGGGCAACGAGCAAAGCACAGTAGCTTTTGCAAGGCTATCCAACGAACCGTGCAGTAGCTGCAGAGCTACACACGATGTTCAAGACATGAAGAACAGAAAGTAACCTATAGCAACTAGCAGTGCATGAAACCAACTGAAAGCAAAAACTCACACGCAGAGCAATAACACACCAATTTAGTAGTAAAAATTGAACCAGTACTCACAGTATAATATGGACACGGAAATCGAGATAGAAAATTTAAAAATCAAAGTACAAGTGTCGTGTGCTGTGCGTTTTGAGAAAGGAGTGCATGTGTATTGCCGCATGCAAGAAGCTAGCGATAGCCTGCAGGGCTACGCTTTTTGCTGCTGGTGCTATACTACAAAAACCTGCCAGCTAGAAGCAATAGCTGAAAATAAACATCAAGCCTAGACTGCTAGCTAGCCTGTGGCCGATCAAAGATAGCTCCCAAATAAAATATGCAACAGGATAAATGTGATCGGTGGAAAATATCACAATCAATAGAGATTTCGATGGCTTCGAGAATAAATGAAACTTTCTGCGGTGAACTCAGAACAAGCGATCAAATAGGACACGTAAACTGAGGCACACAGTCCAAAAACTTCACAGCGTTACATCCTGTTGGCGTAAAAGATTACGCTAACAGGTTTCTGTAGAAGAGAAACTAACAAACGAAGTGTTTGTGAAGCAAACTGTTCTAAGCCTCCGAAAGGATAATAACTTAGAATAGTTTGAAAGTGTGTATTGAATAACTTGTATTCGGTCCGTATTACAGGGTAAAATGGGGGGTATTTATAGGCCCAAACATTAAGGAAAAGACCTCTTTACCCCTCTATTACAACCGACATAGTGGAAACTATTCGGTACCCTTGATAGGGCTAAAATGGAAAAAGACTAATCTAATGAGAAAGAAGATAAGTTTTCCATCTTAGCTGGCAGAAAAGATCTTGGAGGAGTCTATATTCGAAGATATACTCCGAACTGGGGTCTGTCTTCGTACTTCGAACTTGACTCAGAATGTCTTCGAAGATGAATGCCTGGAAACATTCGAATCCATTGCCTGCCTTTGTCCTGTTGTCAGCAATAACCCCGAGGATGGAATATTTTCCCCCAACAGTAGCCCCTCGAATACGCTTCTCCGCTAAATCTGTAATTGTTAGGAGAGCAGTATACGCAAGAAAAATAATCATGCGTAGGGGTTAGCAGTTTTTTAAATCATCTCCGAACTATGCGGAGATGCAAGCTTAGAATTGGTTCTTGGTGAAGTTACATTCGAAGTAACTTAGAACTAACTTAAGGAAAACCGAAAACTTTTTAGACTTAGAAGAAATAGCCGTTAGTCTCTTTCTTCTAACGGAAGTTATACGGTGCGTTATTTTCGGAGGAAAGTAACAGGCAAGAATGCGAAAAGGCAGAGTTAAACGGTAACAAACGGGATGTCTAGGCTATAAATAGAAGGCCTAGACTATTCCAAAATACCTTTTCACCGCTTCCTTGCAATCAAGAAAACTTTGAGCCCTTTGAGCCCTAGCCTCCATCTTCTTTCCGCAGCGATCCATCAACTGCAATGGCGAAAACCAAAGGTGCGGGGCCTTCAGCTTTGGCTAGGCAGTAGGCCGCAGCTGCAGCAGCGGCTGGCGGCGATGGCGACATTAGCCCCGACATCCGCAACAACATCCATGGTGGCAAGAGGGGGAAATCCCCAAAATGTCGATGATCAAGGTCTTTGCCCGCCATCAACAAAATACTTGGATCAATCTTTCCAATTGGGGCCTTCTACCTGCAAGAGAGAGTCATTGGCAATCGCAGTAGAAGGGAAAATTAGTACCGGAGTCATGATCCGGAAGCCAGGCAAAGAAATGATTCCCGTCGCCAAGACCCGGAGAAGTGGTTGTTTTCGAAGCCTTCTTCGAAGCCGCCTTGGGCCTTCCAGCAATAGACTTCCTGGCAGAGGTACTTGATCTATTTCACGTTACCCTTCCTCAACTCTCTCCAAATGCAGTAGCTCGTTTGGCTATCTTTGAATGGGCGTTGAGAGCCAAAGGTTGTGAGGGGAGGGCAGAGATCTTCGCTGCACTACATAGAGCATCATGCCAACCAAAGACCTTCGTAGGCTCCGGAGGTGAAAAAGTAGTAGTAGCCTTCGGCAGTATCAACTTCAGGCTTCGAGATGAGTATGCCCTTCAGTTTCCTGCTAAGGCCATCAATGCAAGATGGTATACTAATTGGGTTCTGAGATGGTTCTATGCCGAAGTTGGGGCAAGCAGTCCTCTGGCCGGACCCCTGAAAGAAATCCAATTCCGGAAGGAAGCCTTAGTGCAGCCCAACGAAGGTCAGCTCGAAGCTCGCCTCAATCTGCTTCAAAAGATTAGCCGAAGGTTAAGCATGCGAGACTTAGCCGAAGAATTCCTCGGTCTGCAAATCTTCTCCGCTGATGGCCAACTGGCCTATCATCTTCGAAGAGGATTCGGAAGGCGGTCTCCGAAAAATTGCTTCAACTTCGAGCCCTGCAGGTAACTTCGAAGACAATATGTATTATGCATATTCATCTGAATAAAAACTAACTTGATTCATTTTTTTAGCTTCTTCAGCCCCTATTACTTCGGAACAAATAGTAAGGGCTTCGGAGAAGATTTTGGGACGCTCCAACTCCGACTGAAAAGGAATGGAGAATCAAGTTGGTCGGAAATTGGGAAAGATTCAACAGAGTGTGGGGGATGCTGGGAATCACTCCGCCTCCGTTGATGGATTGGGTGCCTTCGGAGAAAGGGCCCAAGAAGAGAAAAGCTGAAACCGGAGCTTCAACCTCCGCCAAAACTCCGATTAAGAAGGTGGCTAAGAAGCCTAAAAAGCCTGCACCTCCGAGCCCAAGAGCTTCAGCCTCCGATTCTCAAGAGGATGAAGGTAAACTATTAGTGAGGTTGATTGATGAAGATGCAGCTCAAACAGATATTCATATCGAAGATGTTGCAGGTATGCCGGAGTCTCAGGCTAACCTTGAAGAAGTGAGAACTCCGGATGCTCGAGAGGATTTGGCTCAAGAGGAAGAGCAAATCGAAGCCCCTGCGGCTGAAGGTGAAGTTGAAGTTGCTACAACTTCAGTTTTGGATGAAGGAAGGACTGCTCAAGGAGATACTCCGGCAGTCGAAGTTTTAACTTTGGATTCAGACGAAGAACTCACCTTCGATCCTCCGAGCAGTCCGATGCTCGCTCGCCCCCAAAATGTCGAAGGTAAACTTCGCATGATTTTCTTGTTCTTTTCTGCAAAACTATACAGTGTATAATACCTTTGCTTTTGCAGAGCCCTCTTCTGTAGAAGAAGTACGTCGCGAAGATCCAATTCACGGGCCTTCGACAACTTCGGAGACAAACCCTGAAGTCGCTCAAAAGGGGCCTGGAAGGGGTAAAAGGCATATAGAACCTCTCCCTGCTCAAGGATCAACTCCGTCTGAATCAACAGACGAGAGTCAATCTACTGAGGGGGGGCCATCTACTGAAGCTCCGAGGACCTCAGCAGAACGCTCCAGATCTTCGCCAAGCAGAGTCGACCAAGAAGCTTCGGCAATGCTCCCTCTTTTAACTCCTTTTTTGGAGCAAAGAACCAGACTTCAGACTCTGCTCAAACCTTTGGGTCGAGCTAGTCGCGAAGTTGGGGAGACAGAGCTGGTAGCTATCTTAAGCGAGGCGAGGAGTTCGGAGCTAAACATTGCCATGGAACGAGCAGCCTACCAGGTACGAAATACCTTCGAAACAATAACAAATTATACATGAATAATTTCTTACTTTGGTTTTTCCTTTTCTTAGCAAGCGGTCTTGGCCCGTGCTGCTACTATATCGGGTGAACGCGAAATTGCTCGGCTTCGGGAGGAAAACGAAGCTCTTCAGCGCAACTTATCTTTCTCCGAAGCTAGAGTAGTTCAAATGAATAATATGGTTTCAGCAGAACGCCGGGCTAGACAAGGTTTGGAGGCTACAAATAAAGAGCTCGAGGCAGAAATCAGAAGGGTGCGGCTAGAGCATGCTAATGCGGGGTCCGAACTAGCCAGGCTCCAAGAGGAAGCTAGCCAACTCTTAAATCAGAAGAATACTTTAACTACGGAGAATGCTAGGCTTTCCGGAGTTCTAGAGGAAACGACTTCGAGCAAGGATGCATTAATTGAAGAAAAGCTTAAGTCCGAGAAGGTAGCTACGGAAGTCATAGAACAGATGCTAGGTGTTCTGGAGTACTTCGGTACTACTGGATCACTTCCTTCAGACGACAACGTCACTCTGCTGCGTCGGTTAAAAAGGATCCAAGGAGCAGCGAAGCAAATGAAGACGGCGGGCATTCGTTACGGAGAACTTTTCGGACAAGTGTCTGCCATCGGACTACTTCGTTACTACGAGGATTTGGGTCGATCAATTACTCCGAGCGCAGAGGGTCCTATTACCTTCGACGACGAGCGGCTTCTAACTCCTTCCGAAGGCGTGACCGCTGCCTGGCAGGCCTTCCAAGCTTCATGGAGAGCCGAAGGTCGCACTACGATCAAGGCTTGGATCGACGAAGGTCAACGCCAGAAGCAAGTTCGGAACCAAGCTTCAAGCAGTCATCCTCCTCCGAACCCGCAGGTTTAGAAATAATTTAGGATTCTTGACTATGTAAAACTTCATGTTTATGAACATTTATGAATGAAAATTTGTTTATCATATTTTTAGGCTTTGCCTCATACGGAAGATATCGAAGTGTTAGATATTAACGACGAACTTCGCTCATTATGGGCCACCTTCGAGATCTTAAAAGCTCATAAACGTCCTCGATTCCTAATTCCTCGAAATGACTCCGGAATAATTGCACCCGAAGTAGCCAAAGATATATTGTCTTATATTAAAGAGGAAGAAAAAGAGGTTAGCTTAAACACTTCATCTTCTGAAGACGTTGTCTGGTCTGAAAACGAAGATGAAGCTCAAAATAAAAGATCTGAAGATCTTAGAAGCTGGGAAAGGAGCCCCGAACGACTTCGAACTTGGGTCGAGCTTCAGCAGGAACAAAAAGATTTTAGAGCGTCGAAGGGAGGCCGGAGGGTTAAACGTAAAGTTGTTAGAACTCCTGGCAGTGGAACTAGTCGTTCCAACCCTAGCTCTAGAAATCGAAGAGGTCTTCAATTTCTTCTTGGTATAGATACCAATTTTTCCTGATGTAAATGTAATCATATTCATTTGATTAATAAACATTGATTCAAAATTGTCTCCTTACTTATTAGCCCCTCTTTGGGTGTAAGCAACTTCGAACTTTATTCGAAGATGGTTAGGCACAAAGGAAAACTTCGGAGTACAATTTTGGGGATTCGGAGCCCCTATGCAATTTAAAGATCTCTTAAAATCTTATAAAATGTCTTCAACTAGTTGTAGTACGAAGAATGGCAACTTAGTACCCTTTGTATTTTGAAAGAAATCGCTTGAGATAACTTCCAGGACATCTTTAGTGTCTTAAATAATTTGTCACTTGGGACTATGTTGACAGGATATTCGAAGCTTATTGTTCAAACTCTGTTTTGCTTTGGCCATCTTCGGCTCTTTTTTGCAAATTCTAATGAACTCATGGTTCGGAATTTGCAATGGTCTCTTTGGACTCTTTTTGCGGATGTCTACCAGCCAATGGCTTGGACTCCGTACATTTTTGCCACCTTCGGCTCTTTTTTGCGGAAGTCTACCAGCCAATGGCTTGGACTTCGCATGTTTTGGCCACCTTCGGCTCTTTTTGCGGAAGTCTACCAGCCAATGGCTTGGACTTCGCATGTTTTGGCCACCTTCGGCTCTTTTTGCGGAAGTCTACCAGCCAATGGCTTGGACTTCGCATGTTTTGGCCACCTTCGGCTCTTTTTGCGGAAGTCTACCAGCCAATGGCTTGGACTCCGCATGGTGTGGTTTTGGGCTCTTTTACGGATGCCTACAAGCCAGTGGCTTGGACTCCGGATTATGTCAGCCCCCACGCGTGAAAATATGACTCATCTTCATGACACTTCCCTCTCGGTCAACCCCGCGGTTCCAGTGCGTCCACTCGGAAGCTGAAAGTTTATGAGGGGAAGGCACTATCTGGGCCATATGATTTATTAATTCAGAAGATGATTACACATGATTTACAAGGAGCTTCTATGCGAAGTATCGCTTTAGGTGCTCCGCATGCCAAGTATGCGCTAATTCTTCACCTTCTAAATTAGCAAGTTTAAAAGAGTCAGGACGTCCTGAACGAACAATTAGGTATGGACCTTCCCATTTATTTCCTAATTTGCCTGGCGCTATTACGCTTCGTAGAACAAGATGACTCGGTCTTAGTTCATTGAGCTTAACCTTCGGGTCGAACCAAGCCTTCGTCTGCTGATGATATTTTGATAAATTTGCTACAGCTCGAAGTCTTGTCTCTTCTGATAGATCTAACGAAGCTTGTCTTTCTTCTTCGATTTCCGGTTCGGTGCTGCGAAATGATCCTCCTTTGATCTCCGTTGGAGTCATAGCTTCATCTCCGAATAGTAGTCTGAATGGAGTAAAACCTGTGGACCTTGTTTGCGTAGTCCGAATGGACCACAAAATCTTCGGAAGTTCTTCGGTCCACAATCCTTTTGCTAGGCCTACTATCCTTCGATTTAAACCTGACAAAATATTTCCATTGGCTCTTTCTACAGCTCCATTGGACTGAGGATATCTCACTGCAGAAAAACATAGCTGAATGCCTAGATCTTCGCAAAACTTTCTGAAAGGTTCTGCATCGAACTGTGTTCCATTATCAACTGTAAGTTGTCTAGGCACTCCGAACCGGCAAATGATATTCTTCCAAAAGAATTTTTGTACATTGTTCGAAGTGATAGCTGTTAAGGGTTCTGCTTCTACCCACTTAGAAAAATATTCAATTGCTACCACTGCGAACTTCAGATTTCCTTTGGCTACTGGAAAGGGACCTATCAAATCCATGCCCCATCTGGCCATGGACCATACCGGAGCAATAACTTGAAGAGCTGTTGGTGGACGATGACTTCGTCGACCCATCCACTGACATCCTTGACAAGTGCGGACTAAACTCTCCGCATCAGCTATTATTGTAGGCCAATAAAGCCCCTAGCGAAGTGTTTTTCCTGCCAAAGCTTGAGGGGCTAGATGGCTGCCGCAAAGGCCTTCATGAATTTCTCGAAGAATTTCTTGACATTCGGCCTGAGATATACATCGGAGTAGAGGGGAACATACTCCGGCCTTATATAAAATACCGTTGATTATTTGATAATTTCTAGCCCTGAGCTTCAATCTTGAAAGCTGTGGCTCTTCAGGCAAATTCGTTCCTCCCTGTAAAAGTTCCATGATCGAATTTTTCCAATCTGCACTTGGAATACAAAGAATCTCTGCGGAGGGAATTTGTGGCACCGAAGGTGTACTGAGTTCTTCATAGAAAGCTTCTTCTGGTACATCCACAGCTCCGGCTGCAGCTTTCGCTAAGATGTCCGCTTGCACATTTTCTGCTCTTGGTATACTCCGAATGGAAATACCTTTGAAGTGTGCTTCGATCTTACGGATTTCTTCTAAGTACTTCGCAAGCTGTGGATGTCGAACCTGAAAACTTTTATCTACGTGCCCTGCTACTATCTGAGAATCTGTTTTTATAATAATTCTTGTAGCCCCTAGAGCACGTGCTTTTCGAAGTCCCAGTAAAATCCCTTCATACTCCGCTATATTATTGGTAGACTTAAAGTTGAGTCTTGCGGAGTACATTGCTCTTTGCCCTGAAGGTGAAATTAATACTGCTCCAATACCTGCTCCGGATGCTTGAAAAGCCCCATCGGAATAAACAGTCCAAAGTCCGTCACTTGACTTCTCCGGAACCAAGGTTGCAGGTGGAGTCCATTCTGCTATAAAATCTGCTAAGACTTGTGACTTGATTGTTGTCCTTGCCAGAAAAGATATGCCGAAGGGTGCTAGCTCAACTGCCCACTTCCCAATTCTTCCTGTGGAATCTTTACTTCGGAGCATATCTCCCAAAGGATACGAAGTTGGTACAATTACATTGTGAGCCAAAAAATAATGTCTTAATTTCCTCGAAGCCATTACCAGAGCATAAACGAACTTCTCAAGTTCGGAGTATCTTGTCTTCGCTCCTGATAATGCTTCGGATACAAAATAAACAGGATTTTGTACCAACTTCCCACTGCAATTCAATTCTCTAACAAGGACTGCACTGACAGCAGAGCCTGTAGCCGCAAGGTATAGAAGTAGGGTTTCGTCCGCAGTAGGCACCGTGAGTGTAGCAAGATTGCTCAGATACTCTTTAATATCTTCGAAGCTTTTCTGACACTCCGGTGTCCATGCAAAATCTTCGGACCCTTTCAATGCTTTAAATATAGGCAAGCTTCTCTCCGCAGACCTTGATAAAAACTTGCTAAGTGCTGCCAGACGCCCAGCCAGCTTTTGCACTTGCTTTAAATTCTCCGGAGGAGCCATCTTTTGCAGCGCAGTTATTTGAGTAGGGCTAGCTTCAATCCCTCTACTTGAAACTAAGTACCCTAACAACTTTCCAGCCTTAGCTCCGAAGATACATTTTTCGGGGTTAAGACGGATCCCACATGCCCGAAGGCTATTGAATGTTTCTGCTAAGTCTAGGCTATGCTGGTGCTTTAAAGCACTATTTATTACAATATCATCCATGTAGGCCTCCACATTGCGACCTAACTGATGACCTAGAGCTTTAGCAACTAACCTCGAAAAAGTAGCCCCGACATTTCTCAAGCCAAAGGGCATCCTTACATAACAAAAGACTCCCGAAGGAGTTACAAAGCTTGTCTTGATTTCATCTTCGCGCTTCAACCATATTTGATGATAACCAGAATACGCGTCAAGGAAGCTTAGTAACTCCGAACCTGCAGTGGAGTCGACCAGTTGATCAATTCGGGGCATGGGGTAGGGGTCACGAGGGCATGCTTTATTCTAAGGATGTGAAATCGATGCACATGCGCTACTTCCCGGAAGACTTCTTCCTGACGAAGACTGGGTTGGCTAGCCATTCTGTGTGAGCCACTTCTCTGATAATCCCAGCCTTCAACAGCTTTTCAACTTCATCTTTGGCAAGAGCAGCTCTTTCTGCAGACATCTTTCGAAGTCCTTGCCTGACAGGCCTGGCCTTCGGGTTTACAAGGCAAACTATGTTCAATGATATCCTGATCAACTCCGGTGATATCTTCGTCAGACCAAGCGAAGACATCTAAATTCTCTTCCACCACCTTTTCCAAGGAGGTTGCAACTTCTGGAGGTAAATCTTTACCAAATTGAAATGTATATTCTTTACCATCTTTCACAATGATTTTCGTTGCAATCTCTCCTTCAGGACTTGGTCTTGGGAAGGATTTCTTTGAAGCTTCGGAGGGACCTGAAAAATTTTCTTGGTCAACTTGGACATTGTTTACTTGTCTTGGATCAAGAGGGGGACCATGACCGTATTCTGCTCTCCGAGCAATGGCTTGATCTCCGAAGACAGTAAGGACTCCTTCTTGTGTGGGCATCTTCATGCACAAATAATTGTGATGCGCCACAGCTCCGAACTGGTTTAGCATGCCTCTTCCGAAGATGACGTTGTAAGCATACGGGGCATCTACAACATCAAAAATTACTTCCTCAGTTCGAGCCAACAAACCTTCTCCGAAGGTAACTTCCAGGCCTATTTGGCCGAGCGCATCAAGCGGAGGTCCTGCGAAGCCTTGCAGAGGACGAGCCGCTGGAAGAAGATGTTTCCTGGAGATGCACAACTGATCGAAGGCTTGAACAAAAATGATGTCAGCCTGAACTGCCTCCGTCGATCAATACTCTTCGAACTTCAGTGCCTGCAATATCAGCAGTGATAACGAGTGGGTCCGCATGAGGGAATTTAATGCCAGCTGCATCTTCAGCGGAAAAAGATATAGGTACATGAGACCACTCCGACATAGCAGCTGCAGATGATGAAGTCCCAATGTGGCCCACTTCTCGGACATAGTCTCTTCGCTGTCTTTTTGACATGCTTCCGAGGGTACCTCCTCCGGAGATGGGGAGGACCACTCTTTTCCCTCGGTCTTGTCCTTCCTCTTGCTTTGGAGGTGGCATAACATTGGCCATCGGAAGGTGTCTTGCGGCTTCAAAGTTTTCTATCCGTGCCACAGCGTGGACCGGCTCCGGGCGCGTTGCAGCTGGAACTCGGTCGGTAGTACCTCGACCCGAAGTTCTCTCCAGATACTCTCCTCTCAGAGTAAGTATAGCCTTGCATGTATCAGTTGCATGGCTTCTATTTTCACCATGAACATAGCAGAAAAGGGTCTGGCCTTTGCCAGCCATTTTCGCTGGCGGCCTCCAGCCGCTGACCTTGTTCCCCAAAGGCTGTGGAGCTTTCTGTATAGACTTTTGCGGGGGTGCAATGTTTAAAACTTCAGAACGAGGGTGCTTTTGCCCTCTTCTCCGATCATGTAGAACCTCAAAAACTGGTTCTTGTGGCTGCGTCGAAGTTTTTACTTCTACTTTTACTTCTTGCAACATAGATGGAGTTGTTGCAGTTCTTCGGAGCCAACCCTCTTCTGATCTTGCGTACTCCTCGAAGTACGACATCAACTGGGAAACTGTGGATATGCTTTTCCGGTGAAGCTTATCCAGAAGACCTTGATGAGTAACACCTTCCCGAGCTGCATCAACTACCGAGGATGTAGACAACCCTCGGATCTGCGACTTCGTATGAGCGAAGTGCTTGAAATACTGTCTCAAAGTCTCTCCAGGGAGCTGCTTCACCTGGAAAAGGCTTCCTGTTGACATCGGAGGCACGAAGGTGCCCTGAAAATTGCTTACGAACTTCCTTTTCAGCTGCCCCCATGAATTAATTGATCCTGGCTTCAAAGACCAGAACCACCTTAATGCCACTCCTTGAAGAGCTAGGGGGAAGCACTTTGCCATGGTGTTTCGGACTCCTCCACTAGCTTCAATTGCTAGGGCATAAGAACGAACGAACTCTTCGGGATCTTCATCTCCGGCATACTTACAGAGCTTCGAAGTTTTAAACTTCGGATAAAAGCGAACCTTCTGCAGCTCAGGATGCAGCGGAGATTCAGTATCAAAAGAGGCATTCTCCGGGGCTTCGGGATAAATGGGCTCGTCGTCTTCAGGCACTTCTGGGATAGCTGGGATGGCTTGAGAGCGAATCCTGTTCGCAGCTTCTTGCCGCCATCTTGCTACCTCGGCTTGAAGATTGGCCATTTGAGTGTCCATATCTCCAAGATTGTCTTCATCTCCTCCGGAAGGAACTTCCGGGTCTTGAGAACTGTGATGATCAGTTCGAAGTGGGAACTGAGGTGGAGGGGGAACTCCGCCGGGCCGAAGTATGGATGGAGTCGGCGGAGGGTCCTTCGTGTACTCGAGGAAGGGATGTTCCTTCCGGAGTTTGAGGCGGGGGAAATGACGAAGATCCTCCAACCTCAACTGTGTCTGAAAATAACAATCCGGAGGTCCGAGGAGACCTTCGAATGGGGTTACCAGAGGTGCTCCGCTTCGGAGGCATGGTGTAAAGAGTTGGTAGAGAACGAAGTTTTTCGGACTAGGTTCCCCACGGACGGCGCCAACTGTTGGCGTAAAAGATTACGCTAACAGGTTTCTGTAGAAGAGAAACTAACAAACGAAGTGTTTGTGAAGCAAACTGTTCTAAGCCTCCGAAAGGATAATAACTTAGAATAGTTCGAAAGTGTGTATTGAATAACTTGTATTCGGTCCGTATTACAGGGTAAAATGGGGGGTATTTATAGGCCCAAACATTAAGGAAAAGACCTCTTTACCCCTCTATTACAACCGACATAGTGGAAACTATTCGGTACCCTTGATAGGGCTAAAATGGAAAAAGACTAATCTAATGAGAAAGAAGATAAGTTTTCCATCTTAGCTGGTAGAAAAGATCTTGGAGGAGTCTATATTCGAAGATATACTCCGAACTGGGGTCTGTCTTCGTACTTCGAACTTGACTCAGAATGTCTTCGAAGATGAATGCCTGGAAACCTTCGAATCCATTGCCTGCCTTTGTCCTGTTGCAGCAATAACCCCGAGGATGGAATATTTTCCCCCAACACATCCAATGACTAAGAGAAAAAAGGATAGCACCTCGAGTAGCATTCTCTCAAAGAACTAGAGAAACAGATTGTGATGAATAGCGGCGGCGATTCCAGAGCAAAAATAATAAAACTCACCGGCGGCGCAAACAGGAGGAACAGAGAAAATGACCCAATCTTTTTGGCATTAAAGTTGATGACAGAAAGGGTAACCCTAACCCTAGGGATTGTGGCCCTTTTTGTAGGCAGCCCAATATCCTAGGAAAAATACCAAAAGACCCTTAGGGTTTTTACATACGTTGAAATAAAATGGAAAAGACCAAAATGCCCTTAGGATATTTTTACAGACTCGACTGACAGACTGTGGGCCTAAAGGCAAAATAGTAAACTCCTAAATACAGATGACTTATCCTGAAGCGGAGCTTTCGTAGAGACTATGGCTTCGCCTCAAAACGGTCAGATCCGAGATCAGTGGTCGTCAGTTTTGCACCAAAACTTACAAAGCGTCCACCGTTTTTGCACCGGGTACCCGGATTGGGCCGGCCCGACTCCGCAGCTCCTCAGTCCGGCAATCGCTCGCCGCCCGTGTACCTGAGTCAATCCCGGTCAATAGCCCAGTGGATCCTCTGCTGCTCCTAGCCCATGTACCCGGATTGGGCCAGCCCAACTTCGCGGCCCTCTGCCCGACAGTCGCTCGCTGCCCGTGTACCTAAGTCACTTGCGACCCAGACACAGCAGGTCTTCTCTTCTCTTCGTGTCCTCTTTGACTTCCGATGACAATCACTCATCACATTTGGAGCCATGAGGTCCATGCTCTTCAGCATGGCTCCTCAGTGGGCCTTCAGCCAGGCCCACTGAAGCCTACTCCTTGGGCCTAAGCTTCAGCGAGGCAGGCCTCCGAAGGCCTTCGGGCCTAAGCTAGCAGGCCTACTGGAAGCTTCTGAAGTCCATAGCTTCAATGGGCCTTAGGCCCTGTAGGGCTTCGGGCCGATCTAGGACATGTGTATTTTTGGCCCAAATTATCAAAATTGATATTTTGACAATATTAACCATTTAATGGCATTTTTTTATATCAACACATCAGTTTGCACTGGAAGCCCTCCGTCGGCCACACCGAAACAGTGGTAAGCCTTGTTGATTCGCTTGTGAATCACCTGTTCATCTACGTAACAGATTGCTATCACCTTGTTGGCTCTCTTGTGAACCATCCGTTAATCTACGTAACATATTGCTACCTTTGTTTTGTATACTGCAATACTTGGTAATTCGGTCTCCAGGCCGAATTGGCACTTGATCTTTATTTTGTTGTAGGTGTCACGTTCGTAGCCCCTTCACTAAGGGTTTCTGAATCTAGGAAGCTGGTTTCGGAGGCCGCTAGAGCACCCTTCGGCAAGTCTCCATGTCGTCCGACCGTGCCAGACCTGTCACGCTGTTATCAGCCTGGTCAAGTCCCACACACTAGAGCTACTTTGCATCAGAGTTGCTTCGCACCGGAGTCACGCCAGAACGCTCTGCATTAGACTTCGTCGTGCTAGTGCTCCACATCAGACTTCGTCGCACTAGTGCTCCGCAACGAATTTCATCGCGCCAGCACTCCGTCTTTGATTTTTTCGTGTCAAGAGGATTCGCACCGAACCTTGTCGTTCGGAGGCATTTTTGCGTCACGATCTATTCGGAGCCTGTCTTTGGCCAGATCAATCCGAACGCCGAAGGCTACCTTCGGCATACCCTTCAGACCAGACGCCAAAGACCCCCTTCGGTGAACCTTCACATGGTATACTCCGAACCAATCTGGCTCTGTTCGGCCGATTGGGCTATTTTATATATATAATTTGGCTAATTGGATTATTCCATTTGTGATCTGATTACCTGGCAACTCCACCCCCCTTGCCACTGTTAAGGATAGTCAGAATGCGACGTCAGTGTTGTGTTACACTTAGGCTCATCCCTAAATATCCACAATCTTTTGGATCGTCGAACTAACCCAAGTGCGGGGGCATGTTTTCGTGTCAACACATATCAAATGTTTGTTTATAGCTATATATAGATGCTTTCTAACTTGTTTAGAAAAACGTATCGAATTGATACAAAGTTTAACATGATTTCAGCCATGAATAACATGTAGATTAGTCGTAAAGTGTTTCAAATAACCATCAATAGAAAATGACACGGAGTTAAATACACTTTGAAGTGTCATTATCCGCTAGACATGTTGAAAAGCGTATCAAACAATTGTTTATAGCAAGGTATAGATGCTTTATGACTAGATTAGAAAGACATATCAAATTGATACAAAGTTTGACATGCTTTCAACTATGAATAGCATGTAGATAAGTCATAAAGCGTATCAAATGACCATCAATAGAAAATGACATGGAGTTAAACATGCTTTGAAGTATCATTATCCCCTAGACACATTGTAAAGCATATCAAACAATTTTTTATAGCCATGTATATATGCTTTCTGACTTGATAAACAATGTGTCTAGCCATACCATTAGAGTCAAACCGAGCCTAGGGGATAATGATGCTTCAAAGCGTGTATAGGGGATAATGATGACTTGATAAAGTAAATTAAAAACATATAAAAATTGTGCCTCGTAGGAATCAAACCGAGCCTGACAACATTAGAGTCAATTCAGCCATACCATTGAGCTAGCAACATGTTTGTGAAATTGTCTCATGACAGACTATATAAGGATACCATATAGAAATCTTTGTATTGAATGTGTCATGTTCGTTTATGGGTGAAGCCATGTTGACATAGGGGTCTCCATAAAAAAAAGTCAGTGCTTAGTATGTATTATTGATCAAGTGTAAAATTTAACATGTATATCTTCTAATCGGTTAATATGAATTGATAAGTACTGATGATACATCTATTTATTTTTTACTAGCTATATATATGTCACTAACCTTGTTACGTAGATGATATTACTATCATTAAAAGGAGCTACCTTTTTCTGCCCTACAATGCTCCACGTCACTTTTTTTGCAGAAAACCCCCTACATTTTCTGGTAATTCGCTAATCCTCCAGCCGTTTTTGCCGGCGTGGCCGTCTCCGTGCGCTGCCACGTTGCCTTGGTCGGGGCTAACACTTTTGCGAAAAACTCCTCATAGTAATTACTAATTGTGTTAAGTCCTTGCGCTTTACTCTCCACTGCACTCCTCGTCGTTGACGAAACCCTAGGCCTCGCCTCCACGCCGTAGCGATGTACGCAGATAGGGTCTCCAGCAGGAAGCACTTTGTCATGGACCACCTCGGATCCGTAGGTGGCGGCGGCGACTCTCTCCCGTGGCTTGAATGCACGAAAAGGTGTGCCTTCGAGCTTGCTTGACCCAAATTGTTGTTGTTTTCTTTTTTTTTGTTCGTGCGCTACTAGATGTTACAAAGTTTGGACCTTAATCGAACTGAGGTGATTTGGGAAATGTAGCCTAGGGCGAGGGATTTCCTTATAAATTAGGAAGTTCGTGGTGATGGTAGTTTAGAACGCACTTAAATCAGTTGTTTACTTGTTCAGTGCAAGTTCAGTAGAGATCTACAACTTTTGTTTTTTACAGGGCATGCCGATTTTATCAGCTCCAGCTTGTTGGATTTGTTGGGGCATATGAAGATAGAGAAGAAAGTTAGTAATAGCTCGGAGCATTTGCTGATGAATCTATATTTGAAAGAAGCGTTAGGGGAGAATTTGAGCTGAAATTCAAACTCTGCATTCTAACTAGTTTTAGGGAAATGGGATGGTGCTGCTGAGTTCTCCGACAAGGATATCATTAGGACTGAAAGGTACTCTGGGGTGATCAGCAACGGGGTCAGGGAGATCCAAGTAAGTGTACACATCAAGAAGCATAAATTCCATGCCTTTTAATCTCTTCATATGCGTGAGCAGAGCTCAGTTGTGTTGCTTCTCATCCGATGCATGGATTTTTTCTGTGAAGCTCCAAAATTACCAGAGGAAGATGGAGCAGAAGATGTAGAGAGAAGATGATCTTTGCATGGGGATAATACTGTACAAGTTAGTGGAACAGCTATTGAAACAATGCCTTAATAGTAAAGACTGCCTTCTTCTGAAAACATAACTTCAACATTCATTTCATGATTTCATTGTTGACTGACATCTTCTGAACATTGTTCACTGACTTCTTCTGAAAACTTAAGAGTAAAGATTTATGCATGATTTCATTCAGTTACATGTTCAGATAGGAGATTTCATATCATTCTGATTTTGCTTCCCAGTGAAATGAGTGACAGTGGAAGAGGTTGTTGCGACCACTATGGCAGGGGTGGAGAGAGTACATTAGAAATAAAGGAGATGAGCTGATTCCTACACCTATTTTTGAGATTAATAAATTACTAGATGTTATTGGTTGTACTATTCCTTTGCCACATTCACATGTAAGTTTTTTTTCAAAGATTAAACCTACAATTTGTTTCGTAATATCTTCAAATTGTGTTATTCATCTAACCCCATACTCTTGCAGGTGAAGAATGTTACAAGTTCAAATCTTAAACAACCTATCGATATAACTTCTCAAGAAGAAGTGAAGCTGCGATGGAGAGTGGCAAGAATGGGCAATGAAGCATAACTTATATATGTTAATAAAAAATAGAAATATTTGTACAATATTATCACTATTTTCGTGTTTATTTATCAAGGCAATAGTCTCGTTCATAGTACCTTAATTACTGCACTTGTTGGTTCAAAGTACTCACCAGCTTATTTTTGTTGAAGCAAAAGAATTGATTGTCAATGCAATCTCATAGATCATTTATTTATAAATTATTACCCAATTATAAAATATAAAGATATATTATAATTACAAATACAAATAAAAGAATCATTATATATTAGTACAGACAAAAATAGATGTATCTATAAATTGTCTCTATAATTCTTAATACGTAATGATGTGTAACTATAAAACGTGTCTATATCCGTAGATGCGTAATAAAAATGTATCTACGATATTGTTTCTATATTTGTTAACACACATTTTGGTGTTACTATGAAACATGTCACTCACCACGTCACCTACCACATCATCGCATGTCATGTGTCACGTCAATCGCCATATCATCTGCCACATAGCTGGTCACACTTTATCAATTGATCTCTATACTTATTACTACGTAATAAGGCGTTGTTATAAAAAGCATCTATATTACTAAATATAGACATGTTTTGTATATCTATCTATAAATTGTATTGTCATGGCCTTAAATCAGGCCCTGGCGCGCCTGTGAACAGTACCGCGCGGTACTGTAGAAGTTATTTAGGTTCTGTTTAGATTAATTAGTTTAGAGTTCATGTTAGATTAAATCAGATTATATTAAATTCTATTTTCTGTTAGAAGTAGTTAAGATTCTAGTTGTTAGATAATGTTAATCTCGTGTTTATATAAACAGGATTGATGCACTAAAGTTATTGTCCAGTAGTTCAGTTTGGCTTGTGCCTTTCTTGCATTCCTGCCTCCTCATCGCATCGCTGCAATGGCGCCGCCGCGATGGAGAGGTCCAGGTGGCCTCGACCAACAACCTCTTTTAAATATAGTTTGAGACGATTAGTACTTACTAATTCTGTGGAAACCCCTGCAGGTGACAACTTGGTATCAGATAGCTCAGGTTCACCATTCGCTGCGATGAATTCCCAATCTGGCACCTGTTTGGGGAGCACCATCAATGGCATGCTAAAGGCTATTATGCAACGCCTAGATGCCATCGAAGAGAAGTTGCAATCACTGCAACCATTCCAAGCGAAAGTCGTAAAATTAGAAGTAGTGGTGATGGAACAGGTGGACACGATTGAAGAGAAGTTGCAGCCGACCCAGCCCTTGGAGGAGAGGGTAGCCACATTGGAGGTGCTCGTCCAGAATCCTGGTCGGCAACATCCCTACGCTATCGCTGATCACGTGGATCCACCTCCACGCCACCAAGGAGGGAGGCGGCCAGGGCCGCTGTTGTGGCGGCATGGGCAGCCTCGGTAAGACAAAGGCAGGTGGCGACGGCTAGGTGGGTGACGTCAATAGTGCTACGGAGGCCAACGGTACTTCCCTGACCGCGCAAAGCACACCCTCACGAGCACGGATGGTGGCCTGGCTGACGGTTGGGTGTAGGACCAAAAGTAGTGACCGGAGGGGATAGAGGGGGGTGAATGGGCGCCTAAAAAATTCTTTTGAATCAATGGCCTTCTCCCAACACCAATGGACCTCGACAAACAATTAGTCAAAGCAAAACAGATCACATGTACTAAAAATAATATAGCCTAAAAACGATCGGTGTCCTAGTTGCAAAGACACCAACATAGTGCTTAAAGGCAGATCAAGTTAACTCATAGGACAACTGACAGTTCTATAGATGATTCATCAAAAACACATATGTTCTATCAGGCATGTCCAAAACATCCACATAACATAGGCAGTCCACAAGCGAGAGACACCACAGTTTTTAGCGCATTTAATCTTGACAAAATAAATGCAGGAAATAAACAGGCTATTGATTTAATTCATCTATTGCAGAATATTCAGATCATCAAACCAGTGCATGAGAAAAATTGATTCTAGAATATTTGCATCCTATTGAAACAAGCATAGTTTAATCATCAGAAGTAATCAACAGAGAAAATAGGGAGTACTGTTTTTTGTTGTCTCCTATTCCCAAGACTTCCGTAGAGCACCTGGCTTGCACTCTAGAAAATCTTGCACTGCACGCTGCATGCTGTGTGTGCTTGCCGCTTGGCTGTCACCCAGTGCGTGCACTGCTGCAAGCGAGCTAGTCGCCTAGCTGCTGCAACCGAAGAACAGAGCAGCCTTGGCTGTTGTGCTGCTTGTGTCTCCACGCCGTGCTGCAGCTGCTTGCGATGAGTGTTGACGCCACCTTCAATGCAGCTGCCTCGATCGCGCAGAGTTCTCTGCCAAGCCGCCTGCCTCACTCTGCCGTGATCCCTGCCAGCCTACGCGAGTACACCGCATGGGCTACCGTGTGGTTGCAGCTGGTAAGCTAGCACACCGATCCCTGCGCCCCGAGAAGAAAACTGACGCCCTCTCGCGCTGCACGAAGCTAACCAGGGCTGCTGCTACTCGCCACCATGGATCCCCGCACCACAAACATTGGAGATGCGCCAATTGAAATTAATGCACTAGAGGGAAAATATAGAAGGTGGCGGCGGCGATTATAGGAAGGAAGAACACGGTGGAAGGGAAATGCTAAAAAGTGGTTGAACTCAGATTGTTTTAATTAATTGAATTAACCCTAACCCTAGGGTATTGGGGCCTATTTATAGGCAGCCCAATAAAAAGGAAAAAGACAAATTTACCCCTAGGGTAAATTACACATACGCTGAAATAAACTGAAAAGACCGAACTTTCCTTAGGGTTTTTTATAGACTCGACTAACACAGACTGTGGGCCTAAAGGCAGAATAGTAAAATCGTAAATAAAGATAACTTGTCCTGTTGCGAAGCTTTCGTAGCAGCTACGGCTTTGATTCAGAACTGTAGGATCCAAGGTCAGCGGTCATCAGTTTTGTGCCGAAACTGACAAAGCGTCCACCATCTTCGCACCGGGTACCCGGATTGGGTCGGCCCGATTCCGCGGCTCCCTCAGCCCAGCAATCACTCGAAGCCCGTGTACCTGAGTCAATCCCGATCAATAGACCAGTGGATCTCCTGCCGCTCCTAGCCCTTGTACTCGGATTGGGCTGGCCCAACTCCGCGGCCCCTCTTCCTGGCAGTCGCTCGCGACCCATGTACCTGAGTCACACGTGGCCCAGACACGGCAGGTCTCATCTTCTCTTCACGTCTCCTCTTTGACATCCGTTGACATGGCTCCTTAATCTCCCCCTTGATGAGTGCATTGTCAACACCCTCTTCATCAACTCTTCAGAACCTGCAACCACATGTGGAAACACGAAAACAAAACACAAGAAGACAGAAAGAAGAAAATAAAATAAAGTAAACAAAAATTCAACCCTAATGACCAAAAGCCGAACAAAAGCCAGAAGATGGTCATTATGGTTAAACAAACATAAAGAGTGCAATCTCAGAATTATCAACAAGGATATCCAAAGAGTAAAGGCAAAATAGAAAAAAACTCCACCTGAAACAAATCCCAGAGAAAGCCAAAACTCCCCCAAAACTCTCCTAAACGATCAAGTCGCCCAAAATTTCTCCCCCTTGTTGACAATTGGACTCATCAAGTGAGACTAATTGCACTCAAAAGAGACACAGACTCAAACTTCCCCTGAAATGCAACTCCCCCTCAAAATATAGAATGAATGCAACTGGGGTGCAAGTGGAGTGTAAAAAGCATGCTTCTTAGATATGATTGACTGCAACTACAACATTTAGCAAGTATAGCAAAATAAATATTGTGTAAGACACATGGCATGGTCAGTGCAACAGATGATATCCAAATAAAGTCATTAGCACACATTTTTCGATTTTTGCAAACAAAGGCATCACCACATTTTCTAGTTGACAAGCAAGGTAAAACATGAGATTTAAAGGCTAGCTGATATCTACCAAGATAAGCATTGTCTAGAGAAAAGTGCTTCAACAAACTTGTTATCTTTTAATTTTCAGGCTTTTTCTTTTCCTTTTTCATTTTTGCCAGGAGTTATTTGCATGTCAACCTTATGTTAACCGACCAAGTCAAGCCTAGGCCAGAACTGGACCATCAGAAGCTTAAGACATTTGTCTTGGCATACATTACACTGTCCTAGTTCATACCAAAGTGCTATGGTAAGCAATCTAGAACAATGCAATGCGACAAAGCAAACCCACCTGGATCTTTCAATTTAGCATAAAAGGCATGTATTTTTCATTTTTCTGATTTTTTTAATCATTTTTATAGCACATTTTCCATGTTTAAAGCATATAGATGTCCAAGTTGCATATCTGCATCTAAGTAAGGAACTAGCTACAAGGCATGTAATAGATAGCAGAAGCATTCAGCCTACACATGCTATTTACTAGAAGCAATGGTGATCATTTTTCAATTTTAAAGCATAAAAGCCATGCATATGACAAATATCACACATATCATGTGAACTGAAGCAAAGCATGATCATCGATAGGTATTCAAAAGCATGTACTAGCTAGAATAAGTAAAGCAGATCAATCATATAATAGAAGCAAGCTCAAAGTGTGATATGTGAATATGCATGATATGAACACACACAAAAGACTCAAGAAAAGAGTAAAGCAGAAAGAAAACTTACTCAAAATATCCTAAAAGATACACAACTCCCAAATCTCCTTGCAAACGCTAAAAAGTAGACTGAACTAGGGGTTTGGTGAAAACGTCACCCAACTAATGATGGGTATCAACATGAACAAGGTCAATGACACCTTTCTCATATTGATCCCTCAGAAAGTGAAAGAGCACATCAATATGTTTGGTTTTTGAATGAAGACATGGGTTTTTCCCTAAACTAATCGCGCTGGTGCTATCACAAACAAAGGTACTCTGGCAGGGAAGAACAACCCAATCTCGCAAAGTAGAAATCATCCAAACCAACTGTGAGCAGCAGCTAGTAGCTGCTACATACTCAGCCTCTGTGGTAGAAAGCGCAACTCCAGATTGCTTTCGAGAAGACCAAGAGACAAGCGAAGAACCAAGAAACTATCAAGTACCGGATGTCGACTTGCGATCCAACCGACACCCACCAAAATCAGCGTCGGAAAAGCCAGAAAACTCAAGAGATGATGATGTTGAATAGTAAAGACCTAGATCACGCGCATAGGTAAGGTACCTGAAAATGCGCTTGACAGCCTGCCGATGAGATGCGCGTGGTGAAGACTGAAAGCACACACACAATCCCATGGAAACTGAATGTCTGGTATCATCACTGTCAAGTACAGCAGCGATCCGATCATCCCTCGATACTCTCTCTCATTGACCATGATGTTGCTCTCATCCTTGTCCAGGCCCCCAGATGTACCCATTGGAGTCATCTAAGGCTTTAGCTCTCCACCAAAGTCAAACTTCTTCAGCATGTCCCACATATACTTGCTCTGGTGGATGAAGATGTCGTCCTTGGTATGCTTGATCTGGAGCCCTAAGAAGTACTTGAGCTCACCCCTGAGGCTCATCTCAAACTCGTTGTGCATCTGCTCAGAAAACTTGGACACAAGGTCATTAGTAGAACAACCAAAAATAATGTCGTCCACGTAAATCTTAGCAATCAAGAAGTTTGAGCCATCTCTGAGCAAGAAAAGAGTCTTGTCCACATAACCCATCACAAAGCCACTCCCCAACAAAAATTGCTTTAGACGATCATACCAAGCTCCGAGGGCTTGCTTCAGACCATATAAAGCTTTCTGCAACTTGAAAACATGTCGAGGAATCTTAGGGTTCTCAAAACCAGGGGACTGCCTAACATAAACCTCCTCCTCTATGTAACCATTCAGAAAAGCACTCTTGACATCCATTTGAATATCTTAAAACCTTTAGAAGCAACAAATGCCAAAAGTATGCGAATGGACTCAAGACGGGCAATAGGGGCGAAGGTCTCCTCAAAATCAATACCCTCTTTCTGGAAAAAAACCTGGGCAAGTAATCGAGCTTTGTTGCGCACCACAACCCCATCTTCACCTTGCTTGTTCTTAAACACCCACTTGGTTCCTATGGGGCTGCATCCAGGTGGCAGCTCGACCAGTGTCCAAACCTGATTGCGAAAAAAATTCTCAAGCTCTTCTTGCATGGCGTTTATCCAATTTGCATCAGAAAGAGCATGAGAAACATATTTGGGCTCAAAAGAGGCAACAAAATCAGATTCAACAAACACAACAAGTGAGCCAACAGAAGAACACAAAGATCTCGAAGTGAGATCACCGATGATGAGCTTTAAGGGGTGATCACGCTGAACTACTCGGGATCCTAGGTGATCAGAGGTCACCTCACCGGAGTCAGTAGCTGGCACCTCTAGACTCGACTGAGTGGGCTCAATCGAAGTGGAAGAAGTGATCAGAGGTCCGCCCTCGTCCTTAGTCGAAGTCTCAGAAGGTGTGGGGTCTGCAGGCTGTGCAGAAGGCCCACCCTCGTCAACAACATGAGCATCATAGTCTTCCTTGAAGATGGACTCTTCAAGCTCATCATCTCTAGAAAGCTCAAAGAAGGAGTCAGCCAAGGCATGGACTCATCAAAAGAAACCTCGCAAGTTTCGACAAGCTGCTGGGAGTCGAGGTTCCAAACACGGAAGCCTCGAGAATGCAAAGCATAACCAAGAAAGACTCCATCCCAGCAACGAGACTCAAACTTGTCCAAATACCCTCCCTTCTTGAGCACAAAGCACTTGCAGCCAAACACTCACAAGTGACTCACCTTGGGCTGTTTGCCAAACCACAACTCATATGATGTCTTACCTAAGTAAGCTCTAAGAAAAATGCAGTTGGCCAGATAGCAAGCCGTGTTCATGGCTTTAGCCCAAAAATGCCTAGGAGTCCTATGCTCATTGAGCATCATCCTGGCCATCTCGACCAGCATGCGGTTCTTTCGTTCCACGACACCGTTCTGTGGGGGAGTGTAAGGGGCAGAAAACTGGTGCTCAAGACACTGATCACTACAGAAACTAATGAACTGAGAGTTCTTGAACTGAGAGCCATTATCAGAGCGAATTTCTTGCATCTGACCATTGTTCTCATTTTTTAGCTTCAAATTAGGTCATGAACAAACTAGAAAGCCTCATCCTTATACTCCAAAAAGAAAACCCACGAGAATCAAGAAAAATCGTCAACTATCACACGTGCGTACCACTTCCCACCGACTGAGCATACCCGAGCTGGACCAACAATGTCCATGTGTAACATCTCTCCTGGGTACGAAGTCATCACCTGAGTCACAGTTGCGTGAGAAGTGGCAACCATTTTCCCATGATGACAGGGATGGCAAACTAGATCCTTCTCCATCTTAAGCTTGGGCAATCCTCGAATAAGGTCCATAGAGCTCAATCTGACTAGCAGATCAACGCTCAAATGACCTAACCTCCTATGCCGACAGGGATGGCAAACTAGATCCTTCTCCATCTTAAGCTTGGGAAATCCTCGGATAAGGTCCATAGATCTCAATCTGACTAGCAGATCAAAGCTCAAATGACCTAACCTCCTATGCCACTTCTAGAGCTCAAAGGAGGATCCAGTAATCAAATACCGAGAAGGGCCAAAAGAACTAGAAAAATCAATTCGAAAAACCTCACCGAAGGGTAAGATCTGGCAAACCAAAGATCCTCTAGAATCAACAACAGAAGGCATGCCCTTCTTAAAGCGAACCTCTAAACCATCCTCAAGAAGTTGCGAGACAGAGATCAAATTAAAATTCAAGTTTCCAACCAAAGCAACATTCTTCAAAGAGAAATGATCAGAGATTCGAATCGAGCCAATGCCATGTACCTTCCATTGACCACTATTCTCGAAAGTGATGTATTCCTTGGAGCTCGGGGGAGTGAGGCTGGAGAACCATTTGTGATGTCCCGTCATGTAGCGAGAGTATCCTGAATCCATGATCCACACGTCCTCTAGTCCTCGATCTTTCACAATCAGTGATCATAAATAGGAGCAAATGGTCTGACACCAGGTTTAGCAAAAGAGCTAAACCAGTGTCGAGCCATCTGCTCAAAAGAAGGAAAGCAGAAGGAATCATAAGAGTCTGGACCAAAGCCCGACTCAAAGCGCTGTCCTCTATTCTGCTTAAAGTCTCGGCCACAAGGTATGAAGCCGTATCCAGAATGACCTAGAGTGCTGCCAGAGCGAAAAACACCCTCCGGAGCACGAGCACGAGCATGAAAGCCGTCTCCTCTACCACCACCTACACGACGCGACCTGGCCTCTAACCTCTCTCCATGTCAAGGGACTCTCTGTCTTCCACCCTGCTGGTAGAACTGCTCCTGTCCACCTCGAGATCTCTCTGCTCTCTCAACCGCTTCCTCCTGAAGCAAAACTCCTCAAGATGCTCATCTCTCTGACAGAACTCACTGTGATAAGAAGGCTTCTTGGGATGTGGTTGAGGCTTGGGGTTCTTGGGATTGGTGGTGTTGGGAGTATACTCTTTGTTGTGAGAGGGTCCAGGTACAGAGTTAAGAGAAGTGTGCAGATGCTTAGGCTTTGGGATCCAGATAGGCTTATTGAGTGGAGCTTTAGGTTGTTCTTGGAACACTCCATCCTTGGGCTGACAGGCTTGAAAAGACTCAGTGGAGTGAGTTGTGGGATATCTATGCTCTGGAGTCATCTTACTCCACTCCACTGCACGACTAATGGCACTCTCAAAGTCAGCCTTAGTGTAGGTGTAACCTTCCCCAAACCCATCTTGCCTCTTAACTGCTAGATCATGATGCTGAGTTGTGGCTCTCTGGCATTCACCCAACTCAGGATCTAACGGAGGTAAGAGTTCTCATTCTGAGCATTAGCTAGCTCCTCTCTCAAGGAAGCTAGCACATCGACCTGAGACAAGCAGATTTCACACTCTCTATCAATTTGGATAGACTTCTCAGCTTTTAGCTTGATTAGTTCCAATCTCAGGGACAAGTAGTTCTCACAAACAGTGGGTGGAACTGACAATGTCTCAAGATCTAGATTAGTCTGCTCCAGCTCAGCTCTGACTCTTGCTAACTCATCCAACTGCTCATCACTCTTCGCTTTCAGCTCATCTAAACTAGCTAGATGGGATGGGCAGTCAACACAGGGCATGACAATAGTGGCATGAGCATCTTTCAGCTCCAGCTTAGCACTCTCAAGCTTAGTGGCCAAAGCGTCTCTCTCATCTACCCTCTTTATGTACCTGGACTTCACAGTCATCAGTTCACCCAATAGCACCTCACAGTTAGGGCACTCACTGCTACCACCCAAGCAAGGGGAAGAAGATAGACTCTCAATCCTGCCATTGGCCATGGCAAGCTCACTCTCAAGCTCATCTATCCTCTTCTTAGCCCCTCTAAGCAGTTTCTCCTGATACCTCAACTCCTGATGGTTCTCTTCTAGTAATTCAATGACTTCTTGTTCATAGGAGGATACCTTCTCATCGTCGTCGTCATCGAAGTTGTCAGAGGAGCCCTTGTCTTCCTTATCCCCAACAGCCATTGAACATAAGCTCTTGCGGGATCTTCGGCTGTGGTGCGAGCGGCTCTTTGGCTTGTCCCCAAAGGCCATGAAGCACAGGTCCACCGGATCTTCCTTGTCCTTCCCCTTCTTGATCACGATCTCTTCAACACTTGAGCTTGAATACGAGGAAGAAGACGATGACCTCTTGGAGTTGCTTTTCTCCATCTCGGCGAAGAAGGCCTTGTTTTTCTTCTTGTTCTCTCACCGGTAGTTTTGACACGAAAATGTGCCCCCGCACTTGGGTCAGTTTGATGATCAAAAAGTGTGCGGATACTTAGGGACAAGCCTAAGCGTAACACAGCACCAACGTCGTGTTCCGACTACCCTTAGCCATGGTAAGGGGGTGGAGTCGCCAGGCAATCAGATCACACAAAATAATCCAATTAGCTGAAAGAAATATATTAAACAGAATAAATCAGCAAACCGAGCGAAGCCTGACTGATTCGAAGTATGGTACGAAGGGGTCGCCGAAGGGTACCTTCGGCATCTGGTGCGAAGTGTCCCGTCGAAGGGTACCTTCGGCGTTCGGACTGATCTGGCCAAAGATGAACTCCAAACGAATCTGACGCGACAATCACCTCCGAACAGCGGGGTTCGATGTGAAGTCTTCGATACAGCAAGATACAAAATAATGACTTAGACGCAACGCGCGAGCGTGACTTCGTCCAGAGCGGAGTACGAGCATGGTGAAGCCTGTCATGACGAAGCGTGTTGGTGAAGCGTGTGGTCAAAGCAGGGATCTCACCGAAGGGTGTTCTAGCAACCTCCAAAACCGATCTCTTAGCTCCGAATAACTCCTACGGAGTAGCTCAGAACATAGGCAACCTGCAATAGAGAAGATTCGAAGTACTAATTCGGCCCGAGGACCGAATTTTGCTAAGTGTTGCACGATTGGCGAATGTAGCAATCTGTTACGCAGATTAGCGAATACTTCGCAGGAGACGTAACAAGGCGATAGCAATCTATTACGTAGATTAACAGATTCTTCACAGGCAAAGTAAAAAGGTGATAGCAATCTATTACCTAGATTAACGGATACTTCACAAGCGACGTAACAAGGCCATAGCAATCTATTACGTAGATTAACAGATACTTCACAAGCGAAGTAGCAAGGATTACCACTGTTCTAAAGTGGCTGTCGGAGGGCTTCCAGGCAAACCCATGAAGAGTACAAAAAAGTAAAGATAAAGTAAATGCGATTCAAAGCTAGGGCTTTGTGGTTGATTTTGTTGGGGGGGGCGCGCTCTGAACCAGATTCGCTCCTGTATTTATAGGAGCTAGACTTCTACTCTCTAAATCTAATCTGCTATAACTTGGCTGAATCATACGTAGAGATAAACACCTAGCCAAAGATGGATCCAACTCTATCTCTGCCCGAAGTGGGCCTTCGACCAGGTGTAGGACCGAAAGTAGCAACCAGAGGGGGGGATGAATGGGCGCCTAAAAAATTCTTCTGAATCAAAGACCTAATCCCAACACCCAAAGCACCTCGACAAACAAATAACAGTAGCAAAGCAAATAACATAAACTAAAGTTGTCTAGCCTAAAAATGACCGATGTCCTAATTAAAATGATATTTAAAATTAACTAAACTAAATAAAAATAACTGCAGTAAAAAATATTCTCAAATGATTTAATAAATACTTGATCTGTACAGGAAAAACACCTAGAAATATTAATAAATATTTATATTGCAATCTAAGAATAAAGTACTAATCAAGTGAATAAAACATGGATCATCCAGAAATTAATTCAGAAATAAAACTAATATATTGCACGTAAATCTAGATTAAAAAATTATTGCGACTATTTTTTTTCTTTTTATACGAGCAGACTAAAAATACTTAAATAAATAATATGCGAGCACTAATAAGATTTTAGCAGATAAAAAATTAACTATGAAATTACTACCCAGATTTGCATGCTAATTAAAAATATATAATATTGATTTAATTAATCTAACTGAAAAATAGGGATTAGATTAAACTTACCTACATCTGCCACGTGATGCTGCCGTTCACCGCTCCTCTGCCGTGCTGCGCAAGCTGCTGATCCACGTGATGCTGCCATTCACCGTAGAAAGTCGCTGTTTCTTGAAATGTCGTGTTGCGTAGAAAGCCGCTGCCGAAGGAAAATACCAAGCTGTTGCCTATGCCCCTTGGACGCCGTGCGACAAGACGTGGCACTGCTGCAACTACTTCGGCTGCCGCGCTGCAACTGCTTCCTCCGCCGCGCTGCTGAGCTACAAAAGCTAGCCTAGCACGGATCGCCTGCACAAAGCTATGGCAGCTGCGTTGCTCTGTGCGCTTCCTGCCGAGCCGTGCTGCATAGGATGCTGCTGCCGATGCAATTCCTGCCGCCCTCGGCTGCAGTGCCGCTGCTCCAAGCGCACTGCCGCACCCGCTGCTATATGCATTTTCCCATGAATAGGATCCTTAGCGGAAGGATTTTAGAGCAGAGAAAAAGAATCACGCCGGCGGCGAAGAGAAAAACAAAAACTAGTGGGGGACTATAGATTAATCTCGAAAAAATAACAGTCAACTATAACCCTAGGGGGTTGGGGCCTATTTATAGGCATCCCACTAATAAAGGGAAAAGACTAATCTACTATTGTGGGAGATAATCCCGATGACAGTGGGGAGCGTGAAGGCCCGTACGGCTCTAAATGAAGGCTACAGCCGGAAGACCCGAAGCCCTACGCCGGAGGTGCCTGAGCCTCCAAACGAGGAGACCGGACGCCTCCGGGAGCTCCGAGACGTGCCGGAGGGGTCCTCGGGGGGGGGGGGGAGCGACCGGCCAGATGCTGGAGGCCAACGTTCGGGCGGACCAAGGCTCCGAAGGGAAGCCGTGTGTGGAGAAGACCCAGTCAAGACCGTACAAGGACAAGATCATGATCGCCTGCACCATGTCGGGCGGCCTTTGCAGCGCCCGACAAGGCCGATACGCTGTCAGAATGGCACCTTCTTGTCTGTACTATGTAACATCTACTTTGTCTGTGCTGCTGACCTATGTCGGACCGAAGTAGCAGCTGGGATTTGGAGGTACCCGGCCCTCCAGAGCGGGTCGCCCTATAAATACCCCCCAACTACAGTTGTAATAAACACATGATCCGAGAATACAGTATGCGCACAACATTCCATTACTCCCATCCACTTGGAAAACCTACTGGTTCAATCCATCGTCCCAACAGTTGGCACCGTTCGTGGGGATCCTAGTTCAAGAAGCTAGCATCCTCTACATCACCAAAATATGTCGGGTCGTAAGGGCGCGAGCACGGTTCCTCTGCGATGGTCAGCCCGCACCACCGGAGCCGAGCCCACCCTAGTCGCCATTCCCGACCAACCAGTCATCGCGTCTGTTAGGGCGCCTGCCATGGAGCCAACCTAGGCCCCTGAGGGGACGCCGGAGGTTTGGGGTCCCGTTGGCGTTCCGGAAACGGCCTCCATCAATCCCGAGGGGCTCTAGGAGGGGCCTTCAGAGGTGCACCCCCCGAACGGGCCCCCGGCGGTGGCCCACCAGACCGACTACATCTGCTCACAAGACCTTGAGACCGCCTCCAGAGGAAGCGGGAGTCAAGCCGATGCTCTGGCTGCCAAGAATGCCAGGCTGAAGGCAGAGCTAGCCCAATGGCGCCAGGAGGCATCGCTCCGCCCCCCGGAGCCCTCTTGCGCCACGAGGGTCGCAGCAGTAACCCTGAGCGACAATGAAGATCAAGTGGAGGAAGAAAACGCGTCATACGACGAGGAGTCTCCCCTACACCCCGACCTCTAGAGGGTGCGCTTCGGCTCGAAGTTTCGCGCCGCCAAGCTTCCCAAGTACTCCGGGGACTCCGACCTCGGAGAGTTCTCCCGCTCGTACGCTCTAGCGATAGAAGCATCCGGGGGGAGCCGCGACACCATGGCTAAGTGTTTCCCTTTGGCACTCGAGGCGATCACCGTTCGATGGTTTTGGTTGCTTCGGCCCGGGACCATCCGTTCGTGGGACCAGCTGAGGAAGAAGTTTGTCAACAACTTCTAGGGAACCTTCGTGGCCCCTATGTCCACCAGGAGTCTCTTCCAAGTGAAGTAGCAGCCCGGAGGAGATGTTGCGGCAATACTCCCAGCGCTTCGTGCACACCAAGGCATAGATCAAGGGGCTTTCGGCTTCCTCGGTCATCGACGCTGCCCGGGAAGGTGTCACCTACTCGGGCCTCCTCGACAAGCTTCATCGGAAGCCTATTTCCTCGGTGGCCCAGCTCATGACGTACTTTGAAGAGTATGCCCGATTCGAAGAAGGCCAGCTGCGCCAATAGGAGATGATTGTCCCCGTCCAAGCCACGAGCACCAGGGCGTACGAAGTCTCGCCGGACCTCGACCGCGTAGTCCGCCCTGCTTCAGACTTTCACCGCCAAGACTCTGGCCGACAAGACCCCGTTCACCGAGACTCCCGGCGAGGTCAGAAGCACCTTCGAGGAGAGGTCCTCAACATCACCCTCGGGGCCCCGCCAAGCACCAGCACACGTCCAGCGGAGGCCGCTCCACCGGGACCAGGGCTCCGTCACGGCGCTCTCCGAAGGGGCCGCCCTTTACTGCAGCATCCACGGTGAAAACCGGAGCCACGACACCGACTCCTGCCAGACCATCCTTGCCCTCCGGAATGACTACCTCGAGCGAAATGCTGGCCATGGTTCCACCGACAAAGGAGTCCCTGCACCCCGCCCGGAAGCGGTCCAGATAGTCGGGAGCCAAGACGGGCCAGAAGTCCTGGGCCTAGCCCTGGAGCTCGACAGGGTCCAGGCTCCCAAGCTCGAAGATGCACCGGATCAGGGGAAACGGGTGGTCCTCCCCAAATCTAGAGGAGGGGCTCTGGGAGCCAAGTCCAAACGCCAACGGCGAGATTACGTTCGGGAGATCGGGCACATCGGCACATCGAGCTCCTCCGTGCTCCCCGAATGGTCCCATGACCCCATCTCCTTCACCACCGAAGAAGCCACCGACGTCAAGTTTCTGCATGCCAACCCCCTCGTCGTCTCGGTAGACATCGCCGGAGTTGAGGTGCGTCGCATCCTGGTCGATGGCGGAAGTTCTGCTGACATCATCTTCGTGCAGGCCTTCGACCAGCTGTGTCTCTCTCGGAAGCACTTGCTACCGGCTTCCCGACCACTTCAGGGCTTCGCGGGTCCACCGCTCGATGCCCTTGGCCAGATCAAGTTGGAGGTGACCTTCGGAGACTCCCCCCTCCAGCGCAACGAGGAGATCCTCTTTGACGTCGTCGACGCCCCGTACGCCTACAACGCCATCTTCGGGAGGGGGATGCTCAACTGTTTTGGAGCCATCGCCTACCACAACTACCTGTGCCTCAAGATGCCAACTCCAGGAGGGGTGTTGTCGGTCCTGGGTGACCAGGACGTGGCCCGTCGGGTTGAATATGGCCACTCGGCGCCGCTGGAGCCACGCCAGGTCCACAGCATCCATGAAGGCTCGGAGGGAATCGGCTTGCTAGGCTTCGGAGACACTGTGCCGAAGGGGCGCCTGGCCAAGCCTCTCCCGGAGGGGGAGATCGTCACGAAGATCTTGGTCTAGGATGGGAAGAAGTGCCCGATCCGATTCGGAGGGGGCCTAGAGCCGAAGGTGTCAGAGCAACTCGAGGAAGTCATCCGCAACAACCTAGACATCTTCGCATGGTCTGACGAAGACATCCCAGGCATCGACTGCTCAATCATTGAGCATTCTCTAGCGGTTGACCCGAAGGCTCACCCCGTGCGCCAGGGGCTCCGAAAGCTATCCGTCGAGCCAGCCGAAATTGCCAAGGCCGAGACTGAGAAGCTACTTCGAGCGGTGGTCATTTGGGAAGTGAGTCACACTGAGTGGTTGTCTAATCCAGTATTTGTCCAGAAGAAAACATCTGGCAAATGGCGTATGTGTATCGACTTCACTTCTCTGAATAAAGCTTGACCTCGTGACCCTACCCCATGCCTTGCATTGATCAGTTAGTTGATTCCACTGCTAGTGCCGAGCTCCTTAGCTTCCTCGACGCTTATTCGGGATATCACCAGATCTGGATGAAGCCGGAAGATCAGGTCAAAACAAGCTTTGTTACCCCCTCGGGAGTGTTCTGCTACGTTCGGATGCCTTTCGGCCTCCGCAATGCCGGAGCCACTTTCTCGAGACTGATATCTAAGGCTCTGGGCCACCAAATTGGCCGCAACATCGAAGCATATATGGACGATATTGTCATTAAGAGTACCGTCAAGGATCGCCATAGTGCAGACATAGCTGAAACCTTCGATAGCCTCCGGCGGTGTGGAATCTGCCTTAATCCGGAGAAGTGTGTCTTCGTAGCGCGCGCTGGGAAGCTACTGGGGTACCTGGTCTCCAGCCGAGGTATCGAAGCAAGTCCAACGCAAGTCAGCGCACTGCAAAACATGTCTCCTCCTCGGAATTTGAAGCAAGCACAGAAGCTAGCTGGGCGCCTGGCTGCTCTCAGCCGCTCTTTGGCGAGATCGGCCGAAAAAAGCTTGCCCATTTTTAAGGCGCTTCGGGGCTCTCAAGATTTTGTGTGGACCCCCGAATGTCAAGACTGCTTCGATCAAATAAAGGAGTACCTCTCCGGCCTCGTGGCCCTCGCCACACCTCGAGCCGACAGTCCTCTTCTGGTCTACCTCGCCACCTCCGGCAGTGCGGCAAGTGCGGCCCTGATTCAAGAAGAAGACCTTGGCGGGAAGCTGGTGCAACGGCCCATCTACTTCATGTCCGAAGCCTTCTCCGGAGCAAAAAATCGATATTCCGAGCTCGAAAAAGTGGCATACGCCCTTGTCATGGCGTCCGCAGAAACTTCGGCATTACTTCCTGGCTCACGATGTTATTATTCCAACCGCATACCCACTGGGCGACATGTTCCGGAACAAGGATGCCACTGGACGCATCGGGAAGTGGGCGATAGAACTCACCCCGTTCGGGATCTCCTTCGTGGCCCGGACTGCCATTAAATCTCAAATCCTCGCCGACTTCGTTGCTAAATGGACATCTGCGGCTGACCATAGCTGGTAGCGAAGTAGGCGAGGGGGTCTGGACCGTCTATTCGGATGGTGCCTACCAGGCTTCAGGAGCCGGAGCCAGAGCAGTCATTGTCTCCCCCTCCGGCCAGCAGGCTTCGTATTCTGCTTGGCTGAGCTTCAAGGCTACCAACAATATCGCCGTGTACGAAGGAGTGCTGCTGGGTCTTCGCAAGGCGCATGCGCTCGGAGCCGCCCGTATCATAGTCAAGACTAATTCTTAGGTCGTCGCTGGGCATATAGACAAGAGCTTCCAAGCCCGGCACCCAGACCTCACCGCCTACCTCGAAGCCATTCGGAAACTCGAAGCATCTTTTAAGGGGATATCCGTCCAAAGCATCCCAAGAAGCAAGAACTACCAAGCCGACACCCTCACCAAAGCCAGAGCCAGCGGCCAAACCTTGCCGCTGGGTGCCTTCTTCGAAGAGATTATCAAACCTTCGGCACCTCTCCGCGACGAAGCACCAACCTCTGTACTGGCCAAGACCCCAGCATCGCCTTGGCCAGCCGCAATTCTCTGCATGGTCAGCAACGATTGGCGGGAGCCCATTTTGCGAGCACTCAGCGGCGATTTGGATGACCGACCCAGTCCGGATCAAGCACGACTTCAACTCCACGCCAGGTCTTTCCAAGTCATTGATGGCATCCTGTACAAGTTAGGGGTATGTTCCCCGCTGCTTTGGTGCATCTCCCACTCGGACGGGATAGCGATGCTCCGAGAAATCCACGAGGGGCTGTGCGGTAGCCATTTAGCCCCTCGAGATCTCACCGGGAAGGCCCTCCGATAGGGCATGTACTGGACCACAATCATCGCCGATGCCGAAGACTTAGTGCGTACCTGCCAAGGATGCCAATGGATGGGGCAACGGAGCCATAGGCCCCCGGTCAGTTTACAGCTCATCCCACCTGTGTGGCCTTTAGCTCGCTGGGGAATGGATCTCATTGGACCATTCCCTAGAGCAAGAGGCAACCTGCGCTTCGCTGTTGTCGCTGTTGAGTATTTTTCCAAGTGGGTCGAAGCCGAGCCGTTGACTTCCATTACCTCCCGAAGTGTCCAGAAATTCTTCTGGCAGAACATAGTCTGCCGCTTTGGAGTGCCCAAGTAGCTCACGCTAGACAATGGCACTCAGTTCAATGCTGGGGCTTTCAAAGCATTTTGCGAAGAATTGGGAGTCCAGCTCTGCTTTGCAGCAGTTCGACACCCTCAATCAAGCGGGGCTATTGAGCGGGCTAATGGACATATAGTATCTGTCCTTAACAAATGCATCGTTGGCCTAGCTAAGGGATTATGGCCTAAAGAGCTCCCGAAGATCTTGTGGTCCATTCGGACCACCCCTTCCCGCGCCACCGGATTCACCCCATTTCGGCTCCTCTTCGGTGACGAAGCAATGACCCCGATGGAAATCCGGGCTGGCTCGATGTGAGTCACGACGCCTGAGAGCGATCAAGAGTGCGCCGTCTCCCTCGATCTTACAGAGGAGACACGGCTCCGAGCCATCGCCAACCTCTCACAATACCAGAAACAGACAAAGGAGTGGTACGACCCCAAGGTCAGGCACAATGAGTTCCAGCCTGGGCACCTCGTCCTGCGCGTGGTGGCCGCCCCGACGAAGCTAGGCAACAAATGGGAAGGCCGATACATTGTGACCGGCTCCGTGCGGCCTGGGTCCTACCGACTGGCTACCTTAGAAGGCGAAGACCTGAAGCACACTTGGCACGCCGAGCACTTGAAGCGCTATTTTGCGTAATTCTATAAGTGTCTACCGGTGATGGACAATGTCGGCCACCATTGTACCCAATTTACAATCCAATAATACTATCAGGCGAACGTTCCAGCCAAAATGGACACCCTTCGGTACCTAACAATCGGGTTCCGAGCTCCAGCTTGACGCACCCTCGATTGGGTTCCGAGCTCTGGCTCGACGCACCCTCGATCGGGTTCCGAGCTCCGGCTCGACGCACCCTCGATTCGGGTTCCGAGCTCTGGCTCGACGCACCCTCGATTCGGGTTCCGATCTCCCACTCAACGCACCCTCGATTCGGGTTTCGAGCTCTGGCTCGATGCACCCTACAATCGGGTTCCGAGCTCCGGCTCGACGCACCCTCGATTCGGGTTCCGAGCTCTGGCTCGACGCACCCTACAATCGGGTTCTGAGCTCCGGCTTGACACACCCTCGATTCAGGCTCCGAGCTCCCGTTCGATACAACCTAGTTCTTCCGCCTTCCTCACTGCTGTTCGTGCCCAGTCGACAAGACGTCTTCCCGTGAAGGAGGGGGGGAAGGAGCGGAAAAGAAAGGAGAAGGAGCAAAGAAGGAAGGCTTTGATTATTCGCATCATCAATACAATGTACAATGTACAACATTCGTTTTGAATTAAAAGCAACAGAGGTTAAGTGAAGTCTTCGTCCAAGCCAAGCAGGAACCGGAAGCCTCTTCGGTACGGACAGTCACTCGGGCCGGGGCCTGCCCTCGTCTGAGACTCCGGCGCTGCGCGTTTAGACTTCTCTTTCCTCTTCTGCCTTTTCTCTTCTTTCCTCTGGGCGCGAAAGGTCCTCTAATCTTCTTGCAATTGAGCCCAGCTACGCAAACCTTCGCCCCGAGACGGTGCTTTGTTCGGACCAACTTCCGCGTCGGACCAATCCACCGGTTCAGGCGACGAAGACGGAGCTCGGGGCTCTTTCTCTTCTTCCTTAATTAGGCTCAGAACCCCTTGGAGAACCTTTGGGTCTGCATACCCATCGCTACCTCGGGGAAGGATGAAGCGCGCGGGCCGATTAGCTTTAAGGGCTTCGAGAATAGCCCATCGGTGCCGAAGGGCTTTGTCAGGCTCGAGCACCTCAACGTCGTAATCGCGAGAGGAGCAAACACCCTGAATAGTTCCCGAAAGGCAAATTACCCTTTATTAATGCATTGATAAGTTTCAAAACTATTACAAGATTTGCAGCACGAAGACCCTAGGGAGACTACACCTTTGGGTCCGGTTGGCGCGCCATGGCTGAAGGCTTCGAAGGGGCCGAAGGTTTGCTTGAATGAAGGGCCTCGTCCAGCCAGGCCTTAACCGCGTTGGGGCCCTCGGCTTGCCAGGTCCCCTAGAGGACTCTCTAGGACTGAGCAACTACCGGACTCAGCGATAGGAGGTGGCTCCCCCCGAAGGCGATAGGGCAAGAGCTCGAAGCCGAAGGAAGGGGGCTTGCCGGATGCCTCGAGGTGTCGGAGGATCCCGAGCGCAGCTACCCTAGGTGATACCTCACCGTACTTCGACACGGTGAGGCCTATCTGCCGGACAGTGGCCTGGATGAACTTTAGCCGGCGGCTAAGGGGCTCCCGAGCAATGTCGAAGGCCATGCACCCGATGCCGTAGTGCGCCAGTGCCCTTCGGAGAGACACTACGGTGTCAGCCGCCGTCTTTTCTCCCTGGGCAAGCGCTTCGGTCACCTCTTCATTCCAAGCCAGGAGGTCCGCCACGGTCCGCTCTAGCTAGAGCACTCGGGCTTCGAGAGCCTCGGTGTTGGCTGCTGCCTCCCGGAGTTTGTCCATGTCAGAGACCTGAGCCTAAAGCATGAAGACTTCTCATTCGAGTCGCTCCGCATCTTCGGCTCAGGACCAGAGCCTCTCCACCTCGGCAGCCTAGACCTGAAGGGCGTTGACCTCTGCCTCGAGCTCGTCCGCTCGAGCAGCCCGTGCTCGGAGTCCCTCCAGTTTAGCGACTCGGGCCTTGAGGGAGTCGACCTCCGCCACTTGGGCCTCGAGCTCATCGGCTCTAGCGCCCCGGGAGCGAAGGCCTTCGATCTCGGCCGCCTGCTCGTGGACCAACCTCTCGGTACCATCCGCTCGGCCAGAGAGCTCCGAAGCGCTGCTCTCGCGGCGGTAGCGTTCGGAGAGCAGGGAGAGCAGTGAGCCCTGCGCCAGCGCGACTACCTGCACACGAAACGGCGAAGTCAAAAAAGGGGGGTTACGGGCTCGCTAAGGGGTGCTCTGAGAAAATACCTGGACCGCGGCGTTCTCGATGGCCCGGCTGAGATCGAGGCTGTCCGACAGACTGAGCTCGTCTATCACCTGGGCCTCCCGCAAGCGCAAGTAGGAGTCGTGGACCGGGGCCACCCTTGATGCGAAGTCCTCACCCTCCACCAGGAAGGGGCACAGGAGGGGCACGCTAGAACGTGCACCCCTTGAGCTGGAGGGCGGCCGAGGCCGAATCCCTGGCCCCTTGGTCAGCCCCCTCGGAGGCTTCTTCGGGGGCCTCTTCCGACTCCGCCCCATCACCTGGCTCCGAAGCCTCCGCCGCATTGGCAGGGACTTCGGACCCTGCGTTGGCACCATCCTCGGAAGGAATCGGGGCCGGATCTGAGGCCTGGACGGACGTACCTGCTCAGAAGAAACAAGAGGTTAGAGTTGAGAGGGCCCAATGCTTTGAGTAGAGGATGAACAGGTTTGCGTACCTTCGTCCGTGGCCTCGACGGAGGTTTCTGAAGGCTGGACGCGCCTCGGAGTGCCCAGCCGATAGAACAGATTGTCTATCGAGTTCACCGAGGAACCCGCTGCCGCCGCAGCGAGTTCAGCCTCAATGTTGGCACTTCCTTCGACAGTGCCAAGGGGGTCAGCCAACCCCCCCGGTCTAGGTTGTCGGTCTCCCTACTCCCCCGAGAGCTGGCGGAGATCCCCTCCAAGGCTGGATCGCGTGGGGGAGTAGACTTGGGGGACGACACCACTTCGATAACCGGCGCCTCCTTCCCAATCCACGAAGCAGGCGACAAAGGGTTCGGAGGAGTAGGAGTGTCTCTGGCTCCTTCGGTAGCCGGCCGCTTCGGTCGGACCGGATCCGGGACCGCCAGGGGATCCTCCAGCTCTGTCCCGACTCCCTTGCTGGAGTACCCCCACTTAGAGTGGGAGGCGGAGGAGTGAGCCGGAGAGAGCCTCCTCAGGCCCTTCACCATCTTCTTCTTCTCCGAGGGGCGCCTGGGCGAAGGGCCGGCGTCGAGGTCAGCCACCCTCCTCTTCGAAGCGGCGCGAAGGACCTCCCCTCCGGGAGAGGCGGTGGGGAGAGCTCGAGTGCATCCCACACGCGGTTATGCCACCCCCAAGATCCCACGAGCTCCACTCGCTGTTTGCACTCAACCGGAGTAGGAGCTCCGAGGATCTTCTCCGCCATTCGGGCCACTTCCTCGGGCGTCTTGGCGACGAGCGACCATGTACCCGAAGGTTAGGTCCAAAAACCTCCCGAGCGTAGTAAAGGACAAGCGGGGCCAAGGAGAAAGGAGATGCTTACCGAGCCGATGGGAGAGCTCCGTCGATGTTGATTCATCGTGGCTGCTCCGAAGTGACGCCGGCCACTCCTCCTTCAGCAGTGGAATCTCGAGGGCCACAAACTCCTCCGTCAGGTCCCGCATGCTCATCTGGCGGGCGACGATTTGGAGAAGCTGGATCTGGGCGGAGACCAAGCCGGCGCTGGCCTCGATGAGTGCCTCTCTCTGGAACTAGATGTGGCACGGAGGCCCGACGAGCTCGGAGCAGAGCCCCACCCGGACATAGAACCAACGGTGCACCCACTTGGAGTACCACCGCTCGTTGATGGCCTTCGCCGGGAAGGCCAGCACCCAGCCGTCCTTCTTCTTCGGCTGGCAAAGGGCTTCGTGCATCTGCGCGAAGACCTCCACCCTGCCTTCGCAGCCCTCGGCGCGCATGGCCCACTCGAAGACAGCGAGGCGGGCCACGAAGTTTGGGGACAACTATGGGAGCTCCAGGTGGAAGGCGTCCAAGACTCCGGCGAGGAGCTCCGAGGCGGGGAACTCCAGTCCCGCGTCGAAGAAGGCCTCGAAGACGATGACTTCACCTTCTCATGGCGCTGGGACCGACTCCGAGCCTGGCTTCCTGGCCCTTGATTTGGGGCCAAGGCGGCCCCTAGTCACTTGCTCGATGGATGCATCGGTGCTCAACGATGGCCCCAGCTCCAGGGTCTGCTCCCGGAACCGCTCTGAAGTGGGACGGAGCTCCCTTGAGTCGCATGCCTCTGCCGGGCCTGAAGCAGTCGCCTCCGCCACCGCCGCTGACACTTGGCACTACAGAAAGTGGGGGTTTACCGCTGCGGCAGGAGCACTCTTCTCCGCCATAGCAAGAGAATGCAGGAAGAAAGTAAGAGCTCAAGAGCAAGCGCTCGCCGTCAGGGATGAAGCTAGAGGACTAAATGAGTGGGCAGGAGAGGGCTTGGCCGGTCCAGCAGGGGCTATTTAAGCATGAATGTCGCCGCCGGTCCACCTTCCGCCGTTCGGTGCACGCAGGCGCCGGTCGCACGGTGCCCGCATTTATGACTCTGCTGGCAACTCGTGTGTGCCCGTCTCCGACGGTCCGCCTCCCCTGCGTCACCTGCATGCTTGTCACATTAACTGCGCCAAGTAACGTGCTAACTCGACTCCTCGGGCGCTGGAACCTAGCAGTCAAAGCCGCGTGGGTGTCAAAGCGATCGGTCAAAGCTTTTTCCTTCGAAGGGGCGAGAAGCGACTAGCTCGTCGAAGGTGCTCCGAAACCGGCTCTCGGCCTCCGGATCCTAGGACGCTTCAAGGCTCCGAAACATCTCCGAAACGATCGAACGGGGCCGCCCCGCAGTGGGATTCAGTATCTCTACGTAAGTCGATTTCTTATAAAGATTATCGGAATTATCATGTGCGCTTCCACCCTCTCTTGTGCAGGACCCTCGAGAGGAAAGAAGCGAGGGGCTACTATTGGGGGAGATAATCCCGATGACAGTGGGGAGCGTGAAGGCCCGTACGGCTCTAAAGGACGGCTACGGTCGGAAGACCCAAAGCCCTATGCCGGAGGTGCCTGAGCCTCCGAACGAGGAGACCGGAGGCCTCCGGGAGCTCTAAGACGTGCTGGAGGAGTCCTCGGGGGGGAGCGACCGGCCAGATGTCGGAGGCCAACCTTCGGGCGGACTAGAGGATCCAAAGGGAAGTCTTGCGTGGAGAAGACCCAGTCAAGACCGTACAGGGACAAGATCGTGATCGCCTGCGCCATGTTGGGCGGCCTTCGCAGTGCCCGACACGGCCGATACGCTGTCAGAATCGCACCTTCTTGTCTGTACTATGTAACATCTACTTTGTCTGTGCTGCTGACCTATGTCGGATCGAGTAGCAGCTGGGATTTGGAGGTACCCGGCCCTCCATAGTGGGTCGCCCTATAAATACCCCCCAACTACAGTTGTAATAAACACACGATCCGAGAATATAGTTTGCGCACAGCATTCCATTACTCCCATCCACTGAGAAAACCTGCTGGTTCGATCCGTCGTCCCAACATCTACCCCTAGGGTAAATTACACTGACTCTAAAAATAAAATTCGATATTACTAAAATACCCTTAGAATATTCAACTAACTCGAATAACAAATATTGTGGACTTAAATACTGAATATTAAAATCCTAAATAAAGATAATCATCGGTTGTCAGTTTTGTATCTGAAACTGACAAAGCGTCCACCGTCTTCGCACTGGGTACCCAGATTGGGCCAACCCGATTCCGCAGCTTCCTCAGCCCGGCAATCGCTCGCCGCCCGTGTACCTGAGTCAAACTCGGTCAACAGACTAGTGGATCCTCTGCTGCTCCTAGCCCATGTACTTGGATTGGACCAGCCTGACTTCGCGGCTCCTCTGCCCGGCTGCCGCTCGCTGCTCGTGTAGCCGAGTCACACATGCCCCAGACACGATAGGTCTTCACGTCTCTTCTTTGACTTCCGTTGACAATCACTCATCACATCTGGAGCCATAAGACCCATGCTCTTCAACATGGTTCCTCAATCCCCCCCTTGATGAGTGCATTGTCAACACCGTTCTTCAACAATTCTTCAGAACCTGCAAAACATGTGGAAACATGAAAACAAAAACAAAAGAAAATAGAAAGAAGAAAATAAAATAATAGTTTTACCCTAATGACCAAAAGACAAACAGAAGCAAGGAAACAATCATTATGGTTAACCAAAAATAGAGACTCGAACCAAGTGCAAACTCAGAACTATTAACAAGGATATCTAAAGAGTAAAGGCAAAAGAGACTAAAACTCCCCCTGAAATAAATCACAGAGAAAGCCAAAAACTCCCCCTAAACTCTTCTAAAAGATCGAGTAACCCAAAATTTCTCCCCCTTGTTGACAATTGAACTCATCAAGTGAGACTAAATGCACTCTAAAAAGACACAGACACAAACTCCCCCTGAAATGCAGCTCCCCCTCAAAATATGCCATGAATGCAAATGGGGTGTAGGTGGAGTGTAAAAAAGCATGCTTCTTAGATATGATTGACTACAATTACAAAATCGAACAGGTATAGAAAAAGATATACTGTCTAAGATACATGACATGATCAGTTCAACAGATGATATCTAAAAAGAGTCATTAGCACACATTTTTCGATTTTTGCAAACAAAAGCATCACCATATTTTCCAGTTGACAAGCAAAGTAAAGCATGAGATGCAAAAGCTAACTGATATTTACCAAGATAAGCATTGTCCAGAACAAAGTGCTTCAGCAAACTTGTTATCCTTTTAAATTTTCAGGCTTTTTCTTTTTCCTTTTTCATTTTTGACAGGGGTTATTTGCATGTCAACCTTATGCTAACCGACCAAGTCAAGCCTAGGCCAGAACTGGACCATTAGAACCTTAAGACATTGGTCTTGGCATACACTACACCGTCCTAGTTCATACCAAAGTGCTATGGTAAGCAGTCCAGAACAATGCAATGCGACAAAGCAAACCCACCTGGTTCTTTTCAAATAAGCATAAAAAGGCATGCATTTTTCATTTTTCTGAATTTTTATTATTTTTATAGCACATTTTTCATGTTTAAAGCATATAGATGTCCAAGTTGCATATCTACATCTAAGTAAGGATCTAGCTACTAGGCATGTATAAGATAGCGAAAGCACTCAGCCTACACATGCTAGTTACTTGAAGCAATGGTGATCATTTTTCAATTTTAAAGCATAAAAGCCATGCATATGACAAATATCAGACATATCATGTGAACTGAAACAGAACATGATCATCGATAAGTAATCAAAAAGCATATACTAGCTAGAGCAAGTAAAGCATATCAATCATATAATGGAAGCAAGCTCAAAATGTTATATATGATTATGCATGATATGAACTCACACAAAAAGACTCAAGAAAAAAAGTAAAGAAGAAAGAAAAAAACTGACTCAAAGTATCCTAAAAAGGATACACAACTCCCAAATCCCCTCGCAAACGCTCAAAAGTAGACTGATCTAGGAGTTTGGTAAAAATGTCAGCCAACTGCTGATGGGTATCAACATGAATAAGATCAATGACCCCTTTCTCATATTGATCCCTCAAAAAGTGTAAGCGCACATCAATATGTTTGGTTTTTGAATGAAGACAAGGGTTTTTCCCTACACTAATTGCACTGGTGCTATCACAAAACAAAGGAACTATGGAAGGGAAGAACAACCCAAAATCCCGCAAAGTACAGATCATCCAAACCAACTGTGAGCAGCAGCTAGCAACAATTACATACTTAGCCTCAATAGTAGAAAGCACAACTCCAGATTGTTTTCGAGAAGACCAAGATACAAGTGAAGAACTAAGAAGCTGGCAAGTTGAGGAGCCATGCTGAAGAGCATGGGCCTCATGGCTCCAGATGTGATGAGTCATTGTCAACGATAGTCAAAGAGGACTAGAAAGAGAGAGAAGATCTGTTGCGTCTGGGCCGCGTGTGACTCAGGTACACGGGCAGCGAGCGACTGTCCAGTAGAGGGGCCGTGAAGTCAGGCTGGCCCAATCCAGGTACATGGGCTAGGAGCATCATAGGATCCACTGGGTTGTTGACCAGGATCGACTCAGGTACACGGGCGGCGAGTGATTGCAGGGCTGAGAGAGCTTCGGAACCGGGCCAGCCCAATCCGGGTACCTAGTGCAATGCGGGTGGACGCTTTGTCAGTTTCGGCGCAAAACTGACGACCGCTGATCTGGTATCGGACTGTACAGAGATGAAGCCGTAGTCACTAAGAAAGCTCCACCTCCAGATAAGTCATCTGTAAATAGGAGTTTACCTTTTTGTCCTTAGGCCCACAGTTAGTCAGTCGAGTCTGTAAAAATATCCTAAGGGAAGTTTGGTCTTTTCCTTTTATTTTAGCGTCTGTAAAAAACCCTAAGTGTCTGGTTGAATATTCTAGGTTATTGGGCTGCCTATAAATAGGGACCCAATCCCTAGGGTTAGGTCACCCTTTTTACTAAAATCACTTTTCTAATCAATCCTTTGGGCCAGCTCTCTCTGTTTCCTTGTTCGCGCTGCCGGCCACTGTTGTTCTTCATCCATATGCCCAGAGATCGCTTAACCAGGTGCTTTGTTTCCTGATCATCGAGTTTTGTCGTGTGCTTATTTGCTCTTGCATCGTTTTGCGAGCACTGTTTTTTGTTCTTGTGTGTGTATTCTCTCTGGGTGCTGCGGTTTTGCTTTCTGAAAGTACTAGTTCTACTCGCTGGCTCCTGTAGCAGCAAGTAGTACCTAGATTAGTTTATTCTTAGCTCTGCACGGATGATGTTCTTTATGCACATTCCTTCCTGCTGGTTCTAGTTGTTTATTATTTGTCTCTTGCTCATGAGTACCTAGAAGTAGCATCTGCAGTACTCGAGTACCCTGGCTATAGCTCTACTTGAGCGAAGTTATTTACTCACTGACAAATGATTTTGTGTGGGCCCTCCAGAGGAGCCAAGTTGAGTTTCAACTGTACGTTTTTGTGAAAACTTTCGCTACTGTTTTCGAAGCCCGTGTTAAAGCCTCGTTCAGATCTTCACTGCAAACTTCACTGTGAACTTCGAACTTTCGAGGAGTGTTCTTCAAAGCAATTTTTGTGTGAAAGGTGTCTGCACATTGTTTATCCTTTCGAAGCTATCTTCACAGCCAAACATTACTTTGAAGTTTCTGAGACCTTCGACAAAAGGCTTCTGTCAACTCGTTCAAAGCTCGGTTGTTTGCAAGCTATGTTTTTCGGAGTGTGTTTCGAAGCTACCATCGCTATTAGTATCTTCGCTCAAGAGCTTCGAAACATACTCCAGCTCAACCCCAACTACCTCCGGAGTCTTTACTTTTTGCATAGTTACTGAGTGTCTTCGTAGTAGGCTTCGATTGCTACGTGCTTCGCTGCCTCATAGCTTTGCACTAGTCTTTGAACTCTTTTTTGCATAACTTCGAATTCGTAGGGTTCGAAGGTTGCTGCTCCGGTAGTCATACTTCGATCAATCTGGCGTCGAAGGTTGCGTTGCAGGCTTCGATTTCTTTCTCTGTTATGCTTCTAAGTTGAGTTTTTGACTGTGTTAAGCTTCGCTGTTTCGACAAGTGCTTTTCGGAGCAAGCTTCGGTTGTCTAACTCTTTGTGCCGAAGCATGCTTCGCAATTAGCTATACTCTTCACCGAACAAGCTTCGACTTCATCAGTCTTCGCACATCAACCTCGAAGCAGGCTTCGTCACTACCGGCTTCGACACTTTGAAGCAGGCTTCGACACTTCGAAGTAGGCTTCGACACTTCGAAGCAGGCTTCACCGACTTTCAAACAGGATACAAATTTTGAACAGTAACTTCTCATCCCGTTTTACGTGCACTTAGATCAATTGCTGTGATGATTTGTTTCTATGAAGTTTGGTCTTCCATGTTTTGAATGCTTTGTTAATCTTCCTATTAGCACTGTGTTGGTGTTCCTTTGTCTTGAACACCGGTCGTTTATAGGCTAGATTCTGTTGAGTCTTTTGTGGAGCGTTGGGTATTGGGAGCAGGCCATTGATTCGAAAGAATTTTTGAGGCGCCCATTCACCCCCCTCTGGTCGCTACTTTCAGTCCTACACAAGTACCGGAAGTCGACTTGCGATCCAGCCAACACCCACCGTAATCAGTGTCAGAAAATCTAGATAAATCAAGAGACGATGATGCTGAATAGTAAAGACCTAAATCAGGAGCATAAGTAAGATACCTGAAAATACGCTTGATAGCCTACCGGTGAGATGCGCGTGGTGAAGACTAAAAACGCGCGCACACACCCACGACAAACTAAATGTCTAGTCTCGTCGCAGTCAAGTATAGCAACGATCTGATGATCCCTCGATAATCTCTCTCATTGACCTTGACATCGTTCTCGTCCTTGTCCAGGCCTCCAGATGTACCCATTGGGGTCATCTGAGGCTTCAGCTCTCCACCAAAGTCAAACTTCTTCAGCATGTCCCATGTGTACTTGCCCTAGTAGATGAAGATGCCATCCTTGGTCTGCTTGATCTGGATCCCTAAAAAGTACTTGAGCTCACCCATGAGACTCATCTCAAACTCGCTGTGCATCTGCTCAGAAAACTTGGACACAAGCTCATTAGTAGAACCACCAAAAATAATATCGTCCACGTAAATAGGAGAAACCAATAAGTCTGAGCCAACTCTGAGCAAGAAAAGAGTTTTGTCCACAAAACCCATTACAAAACTATTCCGCAACAAAAACTGCTTTAGGTGATCATACCAAGCCCTAGGGGCTTGCTTCAGACCGTATAAAGCTTTCTACAACTTGAAAACATGTCGAGGAAACTTAAGGTTCTCAAAACCGGGGAGTTGCTTAACATAGACCTCCTCCTCTATATACCCATTCAGAAAAGCACTCTTGACATCCATTTGAAAAAGCTTAAAACCTTTAGAAGAAGCAAAGGCCAAAAGAATACGAATGGACTCAAGATGGGCAACAGGGGCGAAGGTCTCCTCAAAATCAATACCTTCTTTCTAGGCAAAAACATTGTGCAACTAGTCGAGCTTTGTTGCGCACCACAACCCCATCTTCACCTTGTTTGTTCTTAAACACCCACTTGGTGCCTATGGTGTTGCATCTAGGTGGCAGCTCAACCAGTGTCCAAACCCAATTGCGAACAAAGTTTTCAAGCTCTTCTTGCATAGCGTTTATCCAATTTGAATCAAAAAGAGCATGAGAAATGTCTCTGGGCTTAAAAGTGGCGACAAACGCAGACTCAGCAAACACAGCAAGAGAACCAACTGAAGAACGTAAGGATCTATGAGTAATATCACCGATGATGAGCTCTGAGGGGTGATCACGCTGAACTGCTCAGGATCCTAGGTGATCTGAAGTCACCTCACCGGAGTCAGCAACTAGCACTTCTGGACTCGGCTGAGATGCCACCTCATCGGAGTCAGCAACTGGCACCTCTAGACTCGGCTGAGGAGGCTCGATCAAAGTAGGAGTGATCAGAGGTCCGTCCTCATCCTCAGTCGAAGTCTCAGAAGGTGTGGGGTCTACAGGCTTTGCAGAGGGCCCACCCTCATCAATAACAGGAGTGTCATCATCTTCCTCGAAGATGGACTCTCCAAGCTCATTATCTCGAGAAAGCTCAAAAGGAGTCAGCGAAGGCATGGACTGATCTAAAGAAATCTCACAAGTCTCGACAAGCAGCTAAGAATCTAGGTTCCAAACACGAAAACCTCAAGAATGCAAAGCATAACCAAGAAAGACTCCATCCCAGCAACGAGACTCAAACTTGTCCAAATGCCCTCCCTTCTTGAGCACAAAGCACTTTCATCCAAAAGCTCGCAAGTGACTCACCTTGGGCTGTCTGCCAAACCACAACTCATATGACGTCTTACCTAAGTAAGCTCTAAGAAAAATGCGGTTGGCTAGATAGCAAGTTGTGTTCATAGCTTCAGCCCAAAAACGCCTAGGAGTTCTATGCTCATCGAGCATCATCCTAGCCATCTTGACTAGCGTGCGGTTCTTTTGTTCCACAACGCCGTTCTGTGGGGGAGTGTAAGGGCAGAAAACTGATGATCAAGACCCTAATCACTACAGAAGCTGATGAACTAAGAGTTCTTAAACTCAGAGCCATTGTCCGAACGAATTGCTCGCATCCGACCATTTTCTTCAGCTTCAAAATCAGGTCATGAACATACTAAAAAGCCTCATCCTTAGACTCTAGAAAGTAAACCCATGAGAATCGAGAAAAATCGTCAACTATCACAAGCGCGTACCACTTCCCACCTGACTAAGCGTACTCGAGTTGGACCAACTGTATCCATGTGTAACAGCTCTCCCGGGTACAAAGTCATCACCTGAGTCACAGGTGCGTGAGAAGCAGCAACCATTTTCCCATCACGACAGGGATGGCAAACTAGATCCTTCTCCATCTTAAACTTGGGCAATCCTCGGATAAGGTCCATAGAGCTCAATCTGACAAGCGGATCAAAGCTCAAATGGCCTAACCTCTTATGCCACTTCTAGAGCTCAAAGGAGGATCTAGCAATCAGACAGCGAGAAGGGCCAGAAGAACTAGAGAAATCAATACGAAAAACCTTACCGAATGGTAAGATCCAGCAAACCAAAGATCCTCTAGAATCAACAACAGAATACATGCCCTTCTTAAAGCAAACCTCTAAACCATCCTCAAGAAGTTGCAAAACAGAAATTAAATTAAAATTCAAGTTTCCAACCAAAGCAACATTCTTCAAAGAGAAATAATCAAAGATGTGAATCAACCCAATACCTTGTACCTTCCCTTGACCACTATTCCGAAAGTGATGTATTCCTTGGAGCTCAGGGCAGAGAGGCTGGAGAACCATCTGCGGTGTCCTGTCATATGGCGAGAACATCCTGAATCCATGATTCACATGTCCTCCAGTCCTTGATCCTGCAAGATCAATGGTCATGAGTGGGAGCAAATGGTCCGACGCCAGGTTTAGCAAAGGAGCTAAACTAGTGTTGAGCCATCTGCTCGTAAGTAGGAAAGCAGAAGGAATCATATGAGACTAGACCAAAACGTGGCTCAAAGCGCAGTCCTCGGTTCTGCCTAAAGTCTTGGCCACGAGGTCCAAAGCCATATCCATAATGACCTAGAGCTCTGCTGGAACGAAATCCACCCTCCTGAGCACGGTCATGAAAGTCGTCTCCTCTACCACCACCTACACGATGTGGCCTAGCCTCTAGCCTCTCTCCACATCGAGGGACTCTCTGTCTACCACCCTACTGGTAGAACTGCTCCTGCCCACCTCGACCTCTCTCTGCTCTCTCAACCCACTTCCTCCTAAAGCAAAACTCGTCAAGATGCCCATCTCTCTGACAAAACTCACAGTGATAGGTAGGCTTCTTGGAATGTGGTTGAGGCTTGGGATTCTTAGGCTTGGTGGTGTTGGGTGTAGAATCTTTGGTGTGAGAGGGTCTAGGCAAAGAGTCAGGAGAAGTGTGGAGAGGTTTAGGCTTTGGGACCGAGATTTGCTTCTTGGGTGGAGCTTTAGGTTGTTCTTGGAACACTCCATCCTTGGGCTGACTAACCTGAAACGACTCAGTGGAGTGAGTCTTGGGATATCTCTACTCTAGAGTCATCTTACTCCACTCCACTGCACGACTAATGGCACTCTCAAAGTCAGCCTTGGTATAGGTGTAACCTAGCCCAAACCCATCCTGCCTCTTGAACTGCTGGATCATCATGCCAAGCTGTGGCTCTCTAGCACTAATCCAACTCAGGATCTGACGGACGTAAAAGTTCTCGTTCTGAACATCAGCTAGCTCCTCTCTCAAGGAAGCTAGCACCTCCACCTGAGACAAGCAGATCTCACACTCTCTATCAACTTCGACAGACTTCTCAGCTTTTAGCTTGATCAGCTCCAATCTGAGGGAGAAGCAGTTCTCACAAACAGTGGGTGGAACTAACAAAGGTCTCAAGCTCTAGCTTAGTCTGCTCTAGCTCAGCTCTCACTCCAGCTAACTCTCCCACCTGCTCATCACTCTTGGCTCTCAGCTCAGCTATACTAGCTAAATGGGATGGGTAGTCTACACAGGGCACGACGACAGTTGAATGAGCATTTTCAGCTCTAGCTGAGCGCTTTCAAGCTCAGTGTCCGTAGCGTCTCTCTCATCTACCCTCTCTATGTACCTAGACTTCAGAGTCGTCAGATCACACAACAACACCTCACAGTTAGGGCACTCACTGCTCCACCCAAGCAAGGGGAAGAAGACAGACTCTCAATCTTGCCATTTGCCATGGAAAGCTCACTCTCAAGCTCATCTATCCTCTTTTTAGCCCCTCTAAGCAGTTTCTCCCAATACTTCAAATCCTGATGGTTCTCTTCTAGCAAATTAAAAACTTCTTGTTCATAGGGAGATACCTTTTCATCGTTGTCATCATCGGAGTTGTCGGAGGAGCCCTTTTCTTCCTTATCCCCAAGAGCCATTGAACAAAAGCTCTTGCGGGGTCTTCGACTGTGACGTGAGCGACTCTTCGGCTTGTCCCCGAAGGCCATGAAGCAGAGGCCCACCGGATTGTCCCTGTTCTTCCCCTTCTTGATCACGATCTATTCATCACTTGAACTTGAAGACGAGGAGGAAGATGAAGACCTCTTGGAGTAGCTTTTTTCCATCTCGGCGAAGATGGCCTTGTCTCACTTCTTATTCTCATGCCTATAGTCCTTCAGAGCCTTTCGAAAGAATCTTGTCTTGGGCTTGCCCTTTGTGAAAGTGGAGTTGTCATGCTTGCTGGAGTCGTAGGAGCTACCGCTGGTTCCCTTCTTGTAACTCTTCCGCTTGGGGCAGTCGGCGATGAAATGACCTGGATCACCACACTTAAAGCATCCAAATTTGTGCCATGTGTTTTAACCATACGTTTATCCTAGACACATCACACCCGGTTGTTAAACAAACATAGATAATCATCTCCTAGCGAGTCAAGCTGATCCTTGGAGATAGACATCAAAGAAAACACAGTACAACTCAAAGCAGTAGGTTCAGCAGAAGGTGTCGCAAGGGCTAGGGTTTTTGAGCCAGAACCAGTGAGATTTGATCTCAATTGGATATCAACCTCTGAGGCCTTGAGCTTACTAAAAATCTCTGCGACAGTCAAGGTATCATAGGAAGCGCTCTCAACAATAGAAGAAACCTTGATCTCCTAGATCTTAGGGTCCAAGGTATGAAGAACCTTGAGCGCCTGTTCATGATCTGAGACCAGCTGATCACGCGCGGCCTTGTTGGCCCAAAGCTTGTTAATGAACATTTGAAAATGACCAAACAAAGCCTAAACAGTCTCACTCAGCTTCTGTGAGAAATTTTCATACTCACGCTGGTAGGTCTGATAGAGCCTAGCCTTTACCTGAGCTGTCCCCTCATGGTGTGCCTGGAGAGTAGACCAGATCTCTCGAGTAGTGTCGATATGGCTAACACGCTCAAACTCACTAGGACCTAGACCAGAGAATAAAATGTTCATCGCTTTGCTATTGTTCTGATGCTAGGCGATTATATCAGGAGAATTGCGCTCAACAACAGGAAGTATAGTAAAAGTAGCGTGAGCACAAATATCCCAAATGTCCGAGCTTTGGCTCATGAGATAGGCTCCCATGCGAGTCTTCCAATAAGTGTAGCCAAAAGCTTTAAGGGATGGGATTTTACCAGAGGAAGTCATGATCACTACCTAGGTTTAGAACCGGTTAAGGTATGGAAAAACACTAACCTCGCTATGATACCACTTGTACGACCGAAAGTAGCGACCAAAGGGGGGTTAATGGGCGGCTAAAAAATTCTTTCGAATCAAAGACCTAATCCCAACACCCAAAGCATCTCGACAGACAAATAACAGTATCAAAGCAGTTCACAGAAACTAAAGTTGTCTAGCCTAAAAATGACCGGTGTCCTAATTAAAATGATATTAAAAATTAACTAAACTAAATAAAAATAACTGCAGTAAAAAATATTCTCAAATGATTTAATAAATACTTGATGTGTAAAGGAAAACACCTAGATATATCAATAAATATTTATATTGCAATCTGAAAATAACGTACTAATCAAGTGAATAAAACATGGATCATCGAGAAATTAATTCAGAAATAAAACTAATATATTGCACGTAAATATAGAATAAAAAAATTACTGCGACTATTTTTTTCTTTTTATATGAGCAGACTAAAAATACTTAAATAAATAATATGCGAGCACTAATAAGATTTTAGCAGATAAAAATTAACTACGAAATTACTACCTAGATTTGCATGCTAATTAAAAATAGATAATTATTGATTTAATTAATCTAACTGAAAAATAGGGGATTAGATTAAACTTACATGCATCTACCGTGTGATGCTGCCATTCGCCGTTCCTCTGCCGTGCTGCCTGTGCAAGCTGCTGCTCCACGTGATGCTGTCATTCGCCGCAGAAAGTCGTTGTTTCTTCAAACGCCGTGCTACGCAGAAAGCCGCTGTCGAAGGAAAATACCAAGCCGCTCCCTATGCCCCTTCGACGTCATGCGACAAGACATGGCACTGCTGCAACTGCTTCGGCCACCGCACTGCAACTGCTTCGTCCGCCACACTGCTGAGCTACAAAAGCTAGCCTAGCACGGATCTCCTACGTAAAGCTGTGGCAACAGCGTTGCTCTGTGCGCCTCCTGCCGTGCCACGCTGCATAGGCTGCTGCTGCCGACGCAATTCCTGCCGCCCTTGTCTGCAGTGCCGCTGCTCCAGGCGTACTGCCACACGTTGTAGGATCCAGAAAGTAGTGACCAGAGGGGGGTGAATGAGTGCCTTAAAAATTCTTGCGAATCAATGTCCTTCCTCCAACAACCAACACACCCAAAAATATTCAGCGGAAACTAAAACGAGTCACAAGTGCTAAAAAATAATCTAGTCTAAAAACGACCGGTGTCCTAGACGAACAGACACCACAAAGTGTCCGAAGGCAGATTAACAGATCATTCAAGACATGAGTATTCAAGCTTCATGAAAGTAAATCATCACAGGCATTCAATTTAAGTGCACGCAAACCGAGAGAAGATCTTACTGTTCAAGGTTGTCTCCTGATAGATACTTGTCAAAGCCCGTTCGAATCCCTCATGTGAAGTTTGTAGTCGTTCATTTCAAAGCCCCTTCAAAGCTTGTGCCTTGGAGCCGAAGTTCTTGTTTCTAGGACTTCGAAGTATCTGTCTCGTAGCAGCAGACTCCGATCGATCAGCTAGAAGCCGAAGCTTTCATCCTAGAGCAAGCTTCGATCCGATGCAAACAAAAACCAGCGAAGCATGTGCTGTTCATTGTGGGGACCACGCGGTGTACTTCGAACCTCGATCTCTTCATCATGGCAGCCAAAGTCTACACGCACTAGTACTAACGAAGCCTGTCTCCACAGCACCTTCGCACAAAACGAAGTCCCAGCACTACGATGAAACTTGACCAAACCACGCTCCTAGAAATCTCCTGCTAAAAACTAGCTTGGCTTCCTAGCGTCCGTGTGCTACCTCCCACGCAAGAGCTGACACCGGAACAAGGCCTGGCAGCCTAGCTGCAAGAGGCAACATCAGCAAAAAGTACTACTATGCACTAGACGTCTAGAAACTTGCATGCAAGGCTACAAAACCTATCAGCAGACTAGTTGCTGCTGCTAGCCAAAAAGCAAACTCAGAAGACTACTGCTCCTTGAAAAAACACGCCGTGCTAGCTTGTGTAGAAAAATAAATGAACGTTGTTGCCTAGACTGTTGCAAACTGTGATGTGATGCATAGCTACTTGCAAAGAGGCTAGCTGCCTAGAACAGAAGGCTAGACACATCCAGCTGCTGCAGAAGGCGTGCATAGAAGCAAAAATCTGAGAGGAGAAATAAAAGATACTATAGCAAATGGCCAGGAAACAAACCAACCAAAACAAAACAGAGACACACAAAATGATACACCAGGAAAGTAGAGACCAAAACAGCATTAAAAAATTGGGCTAGCTGCAGAAGCTAATATACTCCTTTTGATGAATAAACTACCAGATGACAGGGATGAACAGTAGCAGAACAAAAGCTATCGCACACAGATAATCAACCTAGGAGCGTGAAACGAGGAGAACAGTAAATAAATCCACATCGTGACGATCGATGGCTGAGAATGGAAGAATAGCACCTGGTGGATTAATTTATTTATCAGACGGAGAAGAAAATCACTGTGAAATAGTGACGAACAGCGGCGACGCTCAAAGGAAGAAGCCGGAAAACCAAACAAAATGACCCAAACTTTTTGTGGAATTAAAGTTGATTACTGAATGGGTAACCCTAACCCTAGGGATTGGGGCCCTATTTATAGGCAGCCCAATAGCCTAGGAAAAATACCAAAAGACCCTTAGGGTTTTTACAAATGCTGAAATAAAATGGAAAAGACCAAAATGGCCTTAGGATATTTTTATAGACTCAACTGACAGACTGTGGGCCTAAAGGCAAAATAGTAAACTCCTAAATACAGATGACTTATCCTGAAGCGGAGCTTTCGTAGAAGCTACGGCTTCGCCTTAGAACGGTCAGATCCGAGATCAGCGGTCATCAGTTTTGCGCCGAAACTGACAAAGCGCCACTGTCTTCGCACCAGGTACCCAGATTGGGCTGGCCCGATTATGCGGCTCTCTCATCCCGGCAATCGCTCGCCACCCATGTACCTGAGTCAATCCCGGTCAACAGCCTAGTGGATCCTCTGCTGCTCCTAGCCCATGTACCCGCATTGGGCCAGTTCGACTTCACGGCCCCTTTGCCCGACAGTCGCTCGCTGCCCGTTTACCTGAGTCACATGCGGCCCAGACACAGCAGGTCTTCTCTTCTCTTTGTGTCCTCTTTGACTTCTGTTGACAATCACTCATCACATCTAGAGCTATGAGGCCCATGCTCTTCAGCATGGCTCCTCAATCTCCCCCTTGATGAGTGCATTGTAAACACTTCTCTTCATCAGCTCTCCAGTACCTGCAAGAACATGTGGAAACATGAAAACAAAACACAAGAAAACAAAGAAGAAGAAAATAAAATAAAAGTTTAACCCTAATGACCAAAAGCCAAACAAAAGCAAGAAAACGGTCATTATGGTTAACCAAAAATAAATACTCAAAACAAGTGCAATCTTACAATTATCAACAAGGATATCCAAAGAGTAAGGACAAATAGGACAAAAACTCCCCCTAAAAAAAATCCCAGAGAAAGCCAAAACTCCCCCTAAACTCTTCTAAGTGAACGAGTAACCCAAAATGTCTCCCCCTTGTTGACAATTGGACTCATCAAGCGAGATAAAAATGCACTCTAAAGAGACACAGACACACACTCCCCCTGAAATGTAGCGCCCCCTCAAAATATGCAATGAATGCAACTGGGGTGCAGGTGGAGCGAAGGAACCATGCTTCTCAGATATGATTGACTACAATTACAACATCTAGCAGATATAGGAAAATACATACTATCTAAGACACATGGCATGATCAGTGCAACATATGATATTTAAAGAAAGTCATTAGCACACATTTTTCAATTTTTGCAAACAAAAGCATCACCACATTTTCCTGTTGACAAGCAAGATAAAGCATGAGATGCAAAAGCTAACTGATATCTACCAAGATAAGCATTGTCCAGAACAAAGTGCTTCAGCAAACTTGTTATTTTTTAATTTTAGGCTTTTTTTCCTTTTTCATTTTTGCTAGGGGTTATTTGCATGTCAAACCTTATGCTAACCGACCAAGTCAAGCCTAGGCCAGAACTGGACCATCAGAAGCTTAAGACATTGGTCTTGGCATACACTACATTGTCCTAGTTCATACCAGAGTGCTATGGTAAGCAGTCCAGAACAATGCAATGCGACAAAGCAAACCCTCCTGGATTTTTCAAATTAAGCATAAAAATGGCATGGAATTTTCATTTTTCTGATTTTTATCCTTTTTATAGCACATTTTCCATGTTAAATCATATAGAGTTCCAAGTTGCATATCTACATCTATGTAAGGATCTAACTACAAGGCATATAACAGATAGCAAAAGCATTTAGCCTACACATGCTAGTTACCAGAAGCAATGGTGATCATTTTTCAATTTTAAAGCATAAAATCCATGCATATGACAGATATCACACATATCATGTGAACTGAAGCAAAGCATGATCATCGACAAGTAATCAAAAGCATATACTAGCTAGAGTAAGTAAAGCAGATCAATCATATAACAGAAGAAATCTCAAAGTGTGATATGTGACTATGCATGATATGAACACACACAAAAAGGCTCAAGAAAAGAGTAAAGAAGAAAGAAAACTGACTCAAAGTATCCTAAAAAGGATACACAACACCCAAATCCCCTCGTAAAGCTCAAAAGTAGACTCATCTAGGGGTATGGTGAAAATGTCAGCCAACTGATGATGGGTATCAACATGAATAAGGTCAATGACACCTTTCTCATATTGATCCCTCAAAAAGTGATAGCGCACATCAATATGTTTGATTTTTGAATGGAGACAAGGGTTTTTCCCTACACTAATCGCACTGGTGCTATCACAAAACAGAGGAACTCTGGTAGGAAAGAACAACCCAAAGTCTCGCAATGTGGAAATCATCCAAACCAACTATGAGTAGCAGCTACATACTCAGCCTCAGTGGAAGAAAGTGCAACTCTAGACTATTTTCGAGAAGACCAAGAGACAAAAGAAGAGCCAAGAAACTAGCAAGTACCGAAAGTCGACTTGCGATCCAACCGGCACCCACCAAAGTCAGCGTCCGAAAAGCCAGATAAATCAAGAGACGATGATGCTGAATACAAAAGACCAAGATCAGGCACATAGGTAAGGTACCTGAAAATGCACTTGATAGCCTGCCGATGAGACGCGCGTGGTGAAGACTAGAAGTGCACGCACAGTCCCACGGCAAACTGTATGTCTGGTATCGTCACCTTCAAGTATAGCAGTGAACCGATCATCCCTCGATACTCTCTCATTGACCTTGACGCCGCTTTCGTCCTTGTCTAGACCCCAAGATATACCCATTGGGGTCATCTAAGGCTTTAGCTCTCCACCAAAGTCGAATTTATTCAACCTGTCCCACGTATACTTACTTTGGTGGATGAAGATATCATCCTTGGTCTGCTTGATCAAGAGCCCTAAGAAATACTTGAGCTCACCCATGAGGCTCATCTCAAACTCACTTTGCATCTTCTCATAAAACTTGGACACAAGTGCATCAGTAGAACCACCAAAAATAGTATCATCCACCTAAATCTAAGCAATCAAGAAGTCTGAGGCATCTCTGAGTAAGAAAAAAGTTTTGTCCACAGACCCCATCACAAAGCCCTTCCCCAACAAAAACTGCTTCAACCGGTCATACCAAGCCCTAAGGGCTTGCTTCAGAGCGTATAAAGCTTTCTGCAGCTTAAAAACATGTCTAGGAAACTTAGGGTTCTCAAAACCAGGGGCTGCCTAACATAGACCTCCTCCTCTATGTACCCATTCAGAAAAGCACTCTTGACATCCATTTTAAAAAGCTTAAACCCCTTAGAAGCGGCAAAAGCCAAAAGAATGCGAATGGACTCAAGACGGGCAACAGGAGCGAAAGTCTCTTCAAAGTCAATACCCTCTTTCTAGCAAAAACCCTGGGCAACTAGTCGAGCTTTGTTGCGCACCAAAACCCCATCTTCACCTTGCTTGTTCTTGAACACCCACTTGGTGCCTATGGGGTTGCATCCTGGTGTCATCTCAACCAGTGTCCAAACCTGATTGCAGACAAAATTCTCGAGCTCTTCTTGAATGGCATTAATCCAATTCGAATCAGAAAGAGCATGAGAAACATCTCTGGGCTCAAAAGATGCAACAAACACAGACTCAGCAAACACAGCAAGCGAGTCAACAGAAGAGCACAAAGTTCTCTCAGAAAGATCATCGATGATGAGCTCTGAGGGGTGATCACGCTGAACTACTCGGGATCCCAGGTGATCTAAAGTCACCTCACCGGAGTCAGCAGCTGGCACCTCTGGACTCGACTGAGGGGGCTCGATCGAAGTGGAAGAAGTGATTAGAGGTCCGCCTTCATCCTCAGTCAAAGTCTCAGAAGGTGTGGGTTCTATAGGCTGTGCAGAAGGCCCACCCTCATCGACAGCTGGAGCATCATCATCTTCCTCGAAGATGGACTCTACAAGCTCATCATCTTCGGAAAGCTCAAAAGAAGGAGTCAAAGAAGGCAAGGACTCATCAAAAGAAACCTCGCAAGTCTCGACAAGTTGCGGGGAGTCGAGGTTCCAAACACGGAAGCCTCGAGAATGCAAAGCATAACCAAGAAAGACTCCATCCAAGAAACAAGACTCAAACTTGTCCAAATGCCCTCCCTTCTTGAGCACAAAGCACTTGCAGCCAAACGCTCGCAAGTGACTCACCTTGGGCTGTTTGCCAAACCACAACTCATATCAAGTCTTACCAAGGTAATCTCTAAGAAAAATGCGATTGGACAAATAGCAAGCCGTGTTCATGGCTTCAGCCCCAAAGCACCTAGGAGTCCTATGCTCATCGAGCATTGTCCTGGCCATCTCGACTAGCGTGTGGTTCTTTCATTCGACAACGCCATTCTGTGGGGGAGTTTAAGGAGCATAAAACTGATGATCAAGACCCTGATCACTACAGAAGCTGACAAACTTAGAGTTATTGAACTCAGAGCTGTTGTCAGAGTGAATTGCTCGCATCTGACTATTGTTCTCATTCTTCAGCTTCAGAATAAGATCATGAACAAACTACAAAGTCTCATCCTTAGACTCCAAGAAGAAAACCCACGAGAATCAAGAAAAATCATCAACGATCACAAGCGCGTACCACTTCCCACATACTGAGCGTACCCGAGCTGGATCAATAGTTTCCATATGTAACAGCTCTCCCGGGTACGAAGTCATCACTTGAGTCACAGGTGAGTGAGAAGCGGCAACCATTTTCCCGTGATGATAGGGATGGCAAACTAGATCCTTCTCCATCTTAAGCTTGGGAAATCCTCGGATGAGGTCCATAGAGCTCAATCTGACTAGCAGATCAAAACTCAAATGGCCTAACCTCCTATGCCACTTCCAGAGCTCAGAGGATTATACAGCAATCAAACAGCGAGAAGGGCCATAAGAACTAGAGAAGTCAATCCAAAAAACCTTATAGAAAGGTAAGATCTGGCAAACCAAAGACCCTCTAGAATCAACCACAGAAGACATGCCCTTCTTAAATCGAACCTCCAAACCATCCTCAAGAAGTTACAAATCAAAAATGAAATTGAAGTTCAAATTTCCAACCAAAGCAACATTCTTCAAAGAGAAATGGTGAGAGATGTGAATTGAGCCAATGCAGTGTACCTTCCCTTGACCACTGTCCCCGAAGGTGATATACTCTTTGGAGCTGAGGGGAGAGAGGCTAGAGAACCATATGCGATGTCCCGTCATGTGGCGAGAGCATCCAGAATCCATGATCCACACGTCCTCCAGTCCTCGATCATGCACAATTAGTGGTCGTAAGATGGAGCAAATGCTTCGGCACTAGGTTTAGCAAAAGAGCTAAACCAGTGTCGAGCCATCTGCTCAAAAGAAGGAAAGCAGAAAGAACCATAAGAATCTGGACCAAAGCACAGCTCAAAGCGTGGTCCTAGAGTCTCGGCCACGAGCTCCAGAGCCGTATCCAAAATGACCTGGAGCTCTACCAGAGCGAACACCACCCTTCAGAGTATGGGCATGACAGCCGTCTCCTCTACCACCACCTACATGATGCGGCCTGGCCTCTAGCCTCTCCCCACGTCGAGGAACTGTCAATCTACCACCATGCTGGTAGAACTGCTCCTGCCCACCATGAGCTCTCTATGCTCTCTCAACCCGCTTCCTCCTGAAGCAAAACTCCTCAAGATGCTCGTCTCTCTAACAGTACTCACAGTGGTAGGTGGGCTTCTTGGGATGTGGTTGAGGCTTGGGGTTCTTGGGCTTGGTGGTGTTGGGAGAGCCTTCCCGATAGTCTTCAATGTGGCAGCTTTAGCGTCTTCTAAGCGATCTTCCGAGAATTTATAATGCACTTTTATATGCTGCCACAATTCATAACTTAGACTAATATATATTGGGTGAATGGTACATTTCCATTAATAAATGCCAAAATAGGTGTAACAAAGTAGTATACAGTGGCTCTACAAATGATAACTATCCACAAATGTAAGAGCATCTCCATTGTATATAAATTGATTAAATATAGCTCCATTTGAATAGCAATTCACATTTAGAAAGTACAATGGAGATGCTCTAAGGACAATAAACCCTAGAAACCTAACTTAACTTGTGTTGGCCTACCTCTCTCAAGAATACACTCAAGAACATAAGAACACTCACACTCAACTAACAACAAGAAGATGAACAAAAAACACCAATTTATTTCATACATCAATAGTTCACAAGTATTTTATCAAATGCTTGTCATGCACAAATATCTTACATATATTTCATCAAGCACATCATGTACAAGCTCATTTTAAAACTCACAATTCAATTAGGAAATTCACCATACATAAGGCATTGACATTTTATCAAACAAGTGAAGAGAAGGAATGAAACTGATTATCTAATTGACTGTCGGCAACGGGCCGGGCTTCAGTGGCGGGGGCGGTCTCCGAGGCGGTGATAGGGATGGCGCACGGTGAAGGGCTCTGGGGGTGGTGGCGGGCTCCGACGGTGGCAATGGGCCGGCTTCAGTGACGGCGCCGGGAAACGGTGGCGGCGGCGGTCTCCGGTGGCGGCGGTGGTCTCCAGGGCTCTGGGGGGCGGTGGCAGGCTCCGACGGTGGCGACGGGCCGGCTCTGGTGACGGCGCCGGGAAACGGTGGCGGCGGCGGTCTCCGGTGGCGGCGGTGGTCTCCGGGGCGGCGACGGGGACGACGCACGGTGAAGGGCTCTGGGGGGCGGTGGCAGGCTCCGACGGTGGCGACAGGCTGGCTCCGATGACGGCGCCGGGAAACGGTGGCGGCGATGGTCTCCGAGGGCGGCTGCTGTCTCTGAGGTTGGCAGCGGTCTCCGGTGGCGGTGGCAGTCTCCGAGGGGGATGGTGGGAGTTTTATTTGCAAATGAACTAGGGTTTAGTCTGGGCGGGAGCCAAAAACTATATATTACTAGTATAGTAGTGGCGGGCACACACTGACGTCAGCATGCCCGCCACTGATATTTATTGTAGTAGTGGCGGGCGAAGACATAGTAGTGGCGGGCCGCTGACGTCACCGACCGCCACTACTAGGGTTTAGTCTGGGCGGGTGGAAAAAACTATATATTACCAGTATAGTAGTGGAGGGCATACGTGTAACACCCCAAATTTTCAAAACAATAAAAATATTATTAAATTCAATTTCTTGGGATATATATTTCTGAAAATGCTTTTAATACTCCTTTATACCCTTTTTGAACTACAACATATAGTAGATGGCCAGATTAGGAGGTGAAACTTTTTGTATATACTCCTAAGACCAAAATATAATTTTGGGAATTTTTATAGATTTTTACCAAGCATGGAAGTAGCCCTATTATTTTAAATCAATTTCTGTAATTATTTTAAATCAGAGAATAGTTTCAAACAGTAATGGGCTCCTTCCCTCACTTCTCTCTCTCCCGGCCGGCCCAGCCCACTCCACCCGCGCGTTCGGACTAACGACCGGACCCCACCTGTCGGCGCCGAACCCTTCACCTCGCGCGCGCGCCCGACATCGCGGCCCCACCCGTCAGCCTTCCCGTTCGCTCGCTCGCGCCCCCTGGCCGGTGGCCCCCATCTGTCAGAGCCGTCGTCTACCTCGCGCGCTGTAGGACCGAAAGTAGCGACCAGAGGGGGGGTGAATGGGCGCCTTAAAAATTCTTTCGAATGAATGGCCTGTTCCCAATACCCAACGCACCTCAAAAAGACAAAGCAGTAGAAAATAAACAGAAGGCCTAAGTCTAAAGGTATCTAACCTAGAAACAACTGATGACAAACAGAGAACTATTAAAGACGTGCAACTAGGCAGAAAAAACTGTATATCAGGCCTAAACTTCCCAATGAAATGATCTAAGTATATGTAAAGTGAAATGAGAAGTTACTGTCCAAATTTTTCTCCTGTTCGGAACTTGGCGAAGCCTGCTTCGCTTGTCGAGGTATGCTCCGGAGATGATTGACGAAGACAGCTTCGCTGGACGAAGTTTGCTTCGGAGGTTGGTTGCGGAGCCTGCTTCGGAAGTCAGTTGCGAAGCTTGTCGTAGATGCCGAAGGTGTTTTGGTCTATCCTAGTTCGAAGTGGCAAGAAGCGGAGTATGCTTCGAAGCGAAGTATGACAGAGCCGGAGCCTGGTTCGAAGTATGTACTTCGAAGACAAGGCTTCGAACACAGCTTCGAACCGCGTGCTTCGAGACAAAACCTTCGAACAGAAAACTTCGAATGCAATCCACAGACGGACTACCTTCGAACAAAGAAACGAAGCCTGTCACAGGACAGAGACACCAGATTCGAAGACTATACTCTACCTTCGGAAGGAGCAAGCTTCTAAGAGAGTAGCGAAGACTGACACGCCACAAAGAAACCAAAAGCGAAGCCTAGCAGAAAGACAAGCTTCGAAGCCAACTTCGAAACCTAATGAAGTGTGCACTTCGAACAGATAGGGCCTGAGTACCTTCGCAACATCGTTCGAAGTAAGCTATGCTGTCCGTTCAGAAAATACTTCGAAGCTAGCAACTCGGAACACAAAGCAAAGTTCGAAGTTGGGACGAAGCCTTCGAAGATGACAGATCGAAGCCTGGCTCACGGAGCTGAGGGGCTTCGTACATAGAAGGATGACATCGTAGAAACTGTCAAAAAGGCATTTAATCCAGTCTGCTTCGATCAAAAAGGCTGTGCAGTAGAAGGTAAAAAGCTGGCAGCGAGTACTGTAGCTACAGTAGCAGTACTACTTGCAGCAGCAAGAACTAGTACTACTACTCACGAAGAACACACGCAACAGAGAGACATTCTTAGAAATAAAATCAACACAGCACAACAAACCGAAGCTTCTTGAATCAGAGGAATAAATGCACACGACTCAACAAAGAACAAAGGATTCAATCTCACAGGAGCAAAATAAATGCAAGGCAAAAAGGGATGAACCAGTGCCTGGCGGCGCACACAAGAGAGAGAATCGTGAGAGGCAAAATGACCCAATAGATTGAAAAGTGAATTCTAGAAGGGGTACACCAAACCCTAGGGATTGGGGTCCTATTTATAGGCTGCCCAACACTAGGAATATTCTACCAGCCCCTTAGGGTTTTTACAGACTCAATAATAAAGGAAAAGACTCTACTGCCCTTAGGAATTTTTACAGACACGACTGACTGACTGTGGGCCTAGAGTTACAGATGACTTATCCGGAAGCTAAGTTTTCGTAGCGACTACGGCTTCTCTTCTGGACAGTCGGATACAAGATCAACGGTTGTCAGTTTTGCGCCGAAACTGACAAAGCCTCCACCGGCCTTGCACCAGGTACCCGGATTGGGCCGGTCCGATTCCGCAGCTCTCTCAGCCCGGCAATCACTCACCGCCCGTGTACCTGAGTCAATCCTGGTCAACAGCCTAGTGGGTCTTCTACTGCTTCTGGCCCATGTACCCGGATTGGGCCAGCCCGACTTCGCAGCCTCCTCTGCCCGACAGTCGCTCGCTGCCCGTGTACCTGAGTCACACGTGGCCCAAGAAACAGCAAATCTCTTCTTCTTTTGTCCTTTTTGACTATCGTTGACAATGACTCATCACTTCTGGAGCCATGAGGCCCACGCTATTCAGCATGGCTCCTCAATCTCCCCCTTGATGAGTGCATTGTCAACACTCCTCTTCTTCAGCTCTTCAGCACCTGCGAACAAATGTGGAAACACGAAAACAAAACACAAGAAAACAAAGAGGAAGAAAAATAAGGTAAAAAGTTTAACCCTAATGACCAAAAGCCGAACAAAAGCAAGAAGCGGTCATTATGGTTAACCAAAACGTAAAAGCTCAAAATGAGTGCGAGTTTAGAACAACAAGGACATCAACAGAGTAAGAACTCCCCCTTAAGCTCTGATCCCAAATTTTCTCCCCCTTGTTGACAAGTGAACTCATCAAGCACTCAAAAGAGACACATACTCCCCCTGAAATGCAACTCCCCCTCAAAATATGCAATGAATGCAACTGGGGTGCAGGTGGAGTGCAGAAAGCATGCTTCTCAGATATGATTGACTGCAATTACAACATCTAACAAGTATAGCAAAAGACATACTGTCTAGGACACATGGCATGATCAGTGCAACAGATGATATCTAAAGCAAGTCATTAGCACGCATTTTTCAGTTTTTGCAAACAAAAGCATCACCACATTTTCCAGTTAACAAGCAGGGTAAAGCATGAAATGCAGAAGCTAACTGATATCTACCAAGATAAGCATTGTCCAAAACAAAGCGCTTCAGCAAACTTGTTGTCTTTTTAATTTTCAGGCTTTTTCATTTTCCTTTTTCATTTTTGCCAAGGGTTATTTGCATGTCAAGCCTTATGCTAACCGACCAAGTCAAGCCTAGGCCAGAACTGGACCATCGGAAGCTTAAGACATTGGTCTTGGCATACACTACACTGTCCTAGTTCATACCAAAGTGCTATGGTAAGCAGTCCAGAACAATGCAATGCGACAAAGCAAACCCACTTGGATCTTTTTAACTCAAGCATAAAAAGGCATGAAATTTTCATTCTGTTTTGATATTTTATCATTTTTATAGCATATTTTCCATGTTAAAGCACAAAGATGTCCAAGTTGCATATCTGCATCTATGTGATGAACTAGCTACAAGGCATGTAACAGATAGCAAGAACATTCAGCCTACGCATGCTAGTTACCAGGAGCAGTGGTGATCATTTTTCAAGTTGAAAGCGTAAAAGCCATGCATATGACAGATATCAGACATATCAAATGAACTGAAACAAAGCATGATCATCGACAAGTAATCAAAAGCATGTACCAGCTAGAATAAGTAAAGCAGTTTAATCATATAACAGAAGCAAGCTTAAAAGTGTGATATGTGAATATGCAAGATATGAACACACACAGAAGGACTCAAGAAAAGAGTAAAGAAGAGAGAAAAGAACTGACTCAAAATATCCTAAAAAGGATACACAACACCCAAATCCCCTCGTAAACGCTCAAAGGTAGACTGATCTAGGGGTTTGGTGAAAATATCAGCCAACTGATGATGGGTATCAACATGAACAAGGTCAATGATACCTTTCTCATATTGATCCCGCAAGAAGTGAAAGCGCACATCAATGTGTTTGGTTTTTGAATGGAGACACGGGTTTTTCCCTACACTAATAGCACTGGTGCTGTCGCAAAACAATGGAACTCTGGTAGGAAAGAACAACCCAAAATCTCGTAGAGTGGAAATCATCGAAACCAACTGTGAGCAGCAGCTAGCAGCAGCTACATACTCAGCCTCTGTGGTCGAAAGAGCAACTCCAGATTGCTTCCGAGAAGACCAAGAAACAAGAGAAGAACCAAGAAACTGGCAAGTACCGGAAGTCGACTTGCGATCCAACTGGCACCCACCAAAGTCGGCATCCGAAAAGCCAGATAAATCAAGAGATGATGATGCTGAATAGTAAAGACCGAGATCAGGCGCATAAGTAAGATACCTGAAAATGCGCTTGACAGCCTGCCGATGAGACGCGCGTGGAGAGGACTGGAAACGTGCGCAAAGTCCCACGGCGAACTGTATGTCTGGTCTTGTTGTCGTTAAGTATAACAGCGAACCGATCATCCCTCGAAACTCCCTTTCATTGACCTTGACACCGCTCTCGTCCTTGTCCAGACCCCCAGATGTGCCCATCGGGGTCATCTGCGGCTTCAACTCACCACCAAAGTCAAATTTCTTAAGCATGTCGCGAGTGTACTTACCTTGGTGGATGAAGGTGCCGTCCTTGGTCTAGCTTGATCTGGAGCCCTAAGAAGTACTTGAGCTCACCCATGAGGCTCATCTCAAACTCACTGTGCATCTGCTCAGAAAACTTGGACACAAGATAATCAGTAGTACCGCCAAAGATAATATCGTCCACATAAATCTGAGCGACTAAGAAATCTGAAGCATCTCTGAGCAAGAAAAGAGTTTTGTCCACAGAGCCCATCACAAAGCCCTTCCCCAACAAAAATTGCTTCAACCGGTCATACCAAGCCCGGGGGCTTGCTTCAACCCATATAAAGCTTTGTGCAACTTAAAAACATGTCGAGGAAACTTAGGGTTCTCAAAACCGGGGGGTTGCCTAACATAAACCTCCTCTTCTATGTACCCGTTCAGAAAAGCACTCTTAACATCCATTTGAAAAAGCTTAAAACCCTTTGAAACGGCAAAAGATAGAAGAATACGAATGGACTCAAGACGGGCAACAGGGGCGAAGGTTTCTTCAAAGTCAATACCTTCCTTCTGGCAATAACCCTGGGCAACTAATCGAGCCTTGTTGCGCACCACAACCCCATCTTCACCTTGTTTGTTCTTGAACACCCACTTGGTGCCTATGGTGTTGCATCCTGGTGGCGACTCAACTAATGTCCAAACCCGATTGCGGACAAAATTCTCAAGCTCTTCTTGCATAGCATTAATCCAATTAGAATCAGAAAGAGCATGAGAAACGTCTTTGGGCTCAAAAGATGCAACAAACGCAGATTCAGCAAACACAGCAATGAGAGGCAGAAGAACGCAAAGTTCTCTCAGTCAAATCACCAATGATGAGCTCTGAGGGGTGATCACGCTGAACTGCTCGAGTTCCCTGGTGATCAGAAGTCACCTCACCAGAGTCAGCAGCTGGCACCTCTGGACTCGACTGAGGGGGCTCGATCGAAGTGGAAGAAGTGATCAGTGGTCCACCCTCATCATCAGTCGAAGTCTCAGAAGGTGTGGGCTCTGCGGGGGATGCAGAAGGCCCACCCTCATCAGCAGCTGGAGTATCCTCATCTTCCTCGAAGATGGACTCTCCGAGCTCATCATCACCAGAAAGCTCAAAAGAAGGGGTCAAAGAAGGCAAGGACTCATCAAAAGAAACTTCACAGGTCTCGACAAGCAACTGGGATTCGAGGTTCCAAACACGAAAACCTCGAGAATGCAAAGCATAACCAAGAAAAACACCATCCCAGCAACGAGACTCAAACTTGTCCAAGTGCCCTCCCTTCTTGAGCACAAAACACTTGCAGCCAAACGCTCGCAAGTGGCTCACCTTGGGCTGTCTGCCAAACCGCAATTCATATGATGTCTTACCAAGGTAAGCTCTAAGGAAAATGCGGTTGGCCAGATAGCAAGCTGTGTTCATGGCTTCAGCCCAAAAACGCCTAGGAGTCCTGTGCTCATCGAGCATCGTCCTGGCCATCTCGACTAGCGTGCGGTTCTTTCGTTCCACAACGCCGTTCTGTGGGGGAGTGTAAGGAGAGGAAAACTGATGGTCCAGACCCTGATCACTACAGAAGCTGACGAACTGAGAGTTCTTGAACTCAGAGCCATTGTCGGAGCGAATTGCTCGCATCCGACCATTGTTCTCATTCTTCAGCTTCAAAATCAGGTCATGAACAAATTGAAAATTTTCATCCTTAGACTCCAAAAAGAAAACCCACGAGAATCGAGAAAAGTCGTCAACAATTACAAGTGCATACCACTTCCCACCGACTGAGTGAACCCGAGCTGGACCTACAATGTCCAAATGTAAAAGCTCGCCCGGATACGAAGTCATCACCTGAGTCACAGGTGAGTGAGAAGCGGCAACCATTTTCCCGTGACGACAGGGATGGCAAACTAGATCCTTCTCCATCTTAAGCTTGGGCAATCCTCGGATGAGGTCCATAGAGCTTAACCTGACTAGCAGATCAAAACTCAAATGACCTAATCTCCTATGCCACTTCCAGAGCTCAGAAGAAGATCCAGCAATCAAACAACGAGAAGGGCCAAAAGAACTAGAGAAGTCAATTCGAAAAACTTTGCCGAATGGTAAAATCTGGCAAATCAAAGACCCTCTAGAATCAACCACAGAAGAATTGCCCTTCTTAAAACGTACTTCCAAACCATCCTCAAGAAGTTGCGAAACAGAAATCAAGTTGAAGTTCAAATTCTTAACCAAAGCAACATTCTTCAAAGAGAAATGATCTGAAATACGAATTGATCCTATGCCACTTACTTTCCCTTGACCGCTGTTCCCGAAAGTGATGTATTCTTTGGAGCTCGGGGGAGTGAGACTAGAGAACCATCTGTGATGTCCCGTCATGTGGCGAGAGCATCCTGAGTCCATGATCCAAACATCCTCCAGTCCCCGGTCCTGCACAATCAGTGTCTGTAAGTGGGAGCAAATGGTCCGGCACCAGGTTTAGCAAAAGAGCTAAACCAGTGTCGAGCCATCTGCTCAAAAGACGGAAAGCAGAAATTATCATGAGAGTTCGGACCAAAACGCGACTCAAAGCGTGGTCCTCGGTTCTGCCTAAACTTGCAGGCCACGAGGTCCAGAACCATAGCCAACACGGTCTGGAACTCTGCCGGAACGAACACCACCATCTGGAGCACGGGCAAGAAAGCCGTCTCCTCTACCACCACCTACACGACGCGGCCTGGCCTCCAGCCTCTCCCTGCGTCGAGGAACACGCAGTCTACCATCCTGTTGGTAGAACTGCTCCTGATCACTACGAGCCCTCTCAGCTCTCTCAACCCGCTTCCTCCTGAAGTAGAACTCCGCAAGATGTCCGTCTCTCTGATAGTACTCACAATGATAGGTGGGCTTCTTGGGATGTGGTTGAGGCTTGGGATGTTTGGGCTTGGTAGTGTTTGGTGTGGTCTTCTTGGGTTGAGAGGGTCTAGGAAGAGAGTCTAGAGAAGAGTGGAGGTGTTTGGGCTTAGGAACCCAGATAGGCTTCTTGGGTGGAGCTTTTGGTGGTTCATGAATCACTCCATCCTTGGGCTGACAAGCCTGGGAAGACTCAGTGGAATGGGTCTTGGGATACCTCTGCTCTGGAGTCATTTTGCTCCACTCCACTGCCCAGCTAATGGCGCTCTCAAAGTCAGCCTTGGTGTAGGTATAACCTACTCCAAACCCATCCTGCCTCTTGAACTACTGGATCATCATGCCGAGCTGTGGCTCTCTGGCACTGATCCAACTCAGGATAGAACGGAGGTAAAAGTTCTCATTCTGAGAATCAGCTAGCTCCTCTCTCAGAGAAGCTAGTACCTCCACCTGAGACAAGCAGGTCTCACACTCACTATCTACCTGGACAGACTTCTCGGCTTTCAGCTTAATCAATTCAAGTCTAAGAGACAGACAGTTCTCACAGACAGTGGGTGGAACTGACAATGTCTCAAGCTCTAGCCTAGTCTGCGCAAGCTCAGCTCTCAACCTCTCCAAATCACCCAAATGCTCATCGCCCTTGGATTTCAGCTCAGCTAAGGCAGCTAGATGAGACGGGCAATGAACACAGGGTGCGACGACAGTGGCTTGAGCATCTTTCAGCTCCAGCTGAGCGCTTTCAAGCTCAGTGGCCAAAGCGTCCCTCTCATCAACCCTTTCTGTGTACCTGGACTTTAGAGTCGACAGGTCACACAGAAGCACCTCACACTTCGGGCACTCACTGCTATCACCCAAGCAAGGGGAAGAAGATAGACTCTCAATTCTGCCGTTGGCTACGGCAAGCTCACTCTCTAACTCGTCTATCCTCTTCTTAGCCCCCCTAAGCAGTTTTTCCCGATACTTTAACTCCTGACGATTGCTCTCAAGTAAATCAACAATTTCTCGCTCGTAAGATGATACCTTGTTATCATCGTCAGTCGGAGTCGTCGGAGGAGCTCTTTTCTTCCTTATCCCCAAGAGCCATTGAACAGAAGCTCTTGCGGGATCTTCGGCGCTGGTGTAAGTGGCTCTTCGGCTTGTCTTCGAAGGCCATGAAGCAGAGGCCCGCCGGATCGTCCTTGTCCTTCCCCTTCCTGATGGCGATCTCCTCATCGCTTGAGCTCGATGAGGAGGAAGAAGACGTGGAATGCTTGGAGTAGCTTTTCTCCATCTCGGCGAAGAAGGCCTTGTCGCGCTTCTTGTTCTCTTGCCGGTAGTCCTTCAGGGCCTTCTTGAAGAATCGGGTCTTCGGCTTGCCCTTGTTGAAGGATGAGCTCTCATGCTTGCCGGAGTCATGGAAGCTGCCACCGGTGCCCTTCTTGTGTCCATTACGCTTGGGGCAGTCGGCGATGAAGTGTCCTGGATCACCACATTCAAAGCATCCGGATTTTGTGCCGTGTCTTTTGAACATTCTCTTGTCATAGACACGACGCACCCGGTTGTTAAAGAGACACAAATCATCATCTCCCAAAGACTCAAGCTGGTCCTCAGTGATAGACATCAAGGAGAACCCAGCACAACTCACAGCAGAGGGATCAACAGAAGGTGTAGCAAGGGCCAGGGATTTTGATCCAGAACCAGTGAGATTTGATCTCAGCTGGATATCTACCTCAGTGGCCTTCAGCTTGCTAAACAACTCAGACATGGTCAAGGTATCGTAAGAAGTGCTCTCAACGATAGAGGAAACCTTGATCTCCCAGATCTTTGGGTCCAAGGTATGGAGAACCTTGAGCGCCTGCTCGTGATCTGAGACTAACTGAGCACCCTCAGCCTTGTTGTCCCGAAGCTTGTTAATGATCGACTGAAAGCGACCAAACAAAGCCTCAACAGATTCACCCGGCTTCTGTGTGAAATTCTCGTATTCACGCCGGATAGGTCTGATAGAGCCGAGCCTTGACCTGTGCTGTTCCCTCATGGTGTGCCTTGAGGGTAGCCCAGATCTCTCTCGCAGTGGAGAGATGACTCACACGCTCAAACTCAGTGGGACCTAAACCAGAAAACAGAATGTTCATAGCCTTACTATTACTCAGATGCTGAGCAATGATACCAGCAGTACCTTGCTCAGTAACTGGCAATATGACAAACGTGGTGTGAACGCAAATATCCCAAATATCCGAACCCTAGCTCATAAGATAGGCTCGCATGCGAGTCTTCCAATAGTTATAGCCATAGGCTTCTAAGGACAGGACCTTGCCAGGAGACGTCATGGTCACTACTGGGGTTTAGAACCGGTTAAGGTATGGAAAAACCCTAACCAAGCTCTGATACCACTTGTAGGACCAAAAGTAGCGACCAGAGGGGGGTGAATGGGCGCCTTAAAAAATTCTTTCGAATCAATGGCCTGTTCCCAATACCCAACGCACCTCAAAAAGACAAAGCAGCAGAAAATAAACAGAAGGCCTAAGTCTAAAGGTATCTAACCTAGAAACAACTGATGACAAACAGAGAACTATTAAAGACGTGCAACTAGGCAGAAAAAACTGTATATCAGGCCTAAACTTCCCAATGAAATGATCTAAGTATATGTAAAGTGAAATGAGAAGTTACTGTCCAAATTTTTCTCCTGTTCGGAACTTGGCGAAGCCTGCTTCGCTTGTCGAGGTATGCTCCGGAGATGATTGACGAAGACAGCTTCGTTGGACGAAGTTTGCTTCGGAGATTGGTTGCAGAGCCTGCTTCGGAAGTCAGTTGCTGAAGCTTGTCGTAGATGCCGAAGGTGTTTTGGTCTATCCTAGTTCGAAGTGGCAAGAAGCGGAGTATGCTTCGAAGCGAAGTATGACAGAGCCGGAGCCTGGTTCGAAGTATGTACTTCGAAGACAAGGCTTCGAACACAGCTTCGAACCGCGTGCTTCGAGACAAAACCTTCGAACAGAAAACTTCGAATGCAATCCACAGACGGACTACCTTCGAACAAAGAAACGAAGCCTGTCACACGACAGAGACACCAGATTCGAAGACTATACTCTACCTTCGGAAGGAGCAAGCTTCTAAGAGAGTAGCGAAGACTGACACGCCACAAAGAAACCAAAAGCGAAGCCTAGCAGAAAGACAAGCTTCGAAGCCAACTTCGAAACCTAATGAAGTGTGCACTTCGAACAGATAGGGCCTGAGTACCTTCGCAACGTCGTTCGAAGTAAGCTATGCTGTCCGTTCAGAAAATACTTCGAAGCTAGCAACTCGGAACACAAAGCAAAGTTCGAAGTTTGGACGAAGCCTTCGAAGATGACAGATCGAAGCCTGGCTCACGGAGCTGAGGGGCTTCGTACATAGAAGGATGACATCGTAGAAACTGTCAAAAAGGCATTTAATCCAGTCTGCTTCGATCAAAAAGGTTGTGCAGTAGAAGGTAAAAAGCTGGCAAGCGAGTACTGTAGCTACAGTAGCAGTACTACTTGCAGCAGCAAGAACTAGTACTACTACTCACGAAGAACACACGCAACAGAGAGACATTCTTAGAAATAAAATCAACACAGCACAACAAACCGAAGCTTCTTGAATCAGAGGAATAAATGCACACGACTCAACAAAGAACAAAGGATTCAATCTCACAGGAGCAAAATAAATGCAAGGCAAAAAGGGATGAACCAGTGCCTGGCGGCGCACACAGGAGAGAGAATCGTGAGAGGCAAAATGACCCAATAGATTGAAAAGTGAATTCTAGAAGGGGTACACCAAACCCTAGGGATTGGGGTCCTATTTATAGGCTGCCCAACACTAGGAATATTCTACCAGCCCCTTAGGGTTTTACAGACTCAATAATAAAGGAAAAGACTCTACTGCCCTTAGGAATTTTTACAGACACGACTTACTGACTGTGGGCCTAGAGTTATAGATGACTTATCCGGAAGCTAAGTTTTCGTAGCGACTACAGCTTCTCTTCTGGACAGTCGGATACAAGATCAACGGTTGTCAGTTTTGCGTCGAAACTGACAAAGCCTCCACCGGCCTTGCACCAGGTACCCGGATTGGGCCGGTCCGATTCCGCAGCTCTCTCAGCCCGGCAATCACTCACCGCCCGTGTACCTGAGTCAATCCTGGTCAACAGCCCAGTGGGTCTTCTACTGCTTCTGGCCCATGTACCCGGATTGGGCCAGCCCGACTTCGCAGCCTCCTCTGCCCGACAGTCGCTCGCTGCCCGTGTACCTGAGTCACACGTGGCCCAAGAAACAACAGATCTCTTCTTCTTTTGTCCTTTTTGACTATCGTTGACAATGACTCATCACTTCTGGAGCCATGAGGCCCACGCTATTCAGCATGGCTCCTCACGCGCACACCCGACATCGCGGCCCCACCCATCAGCCTTCCCGCTCACTCGCTTGCGCCCGCTGGCCAGTGGCCCCCGCCTGTCAGCTTCGCCTTCAACCTCGCGCCATCGCCCCAAACCACGCCGGCCACCTTTACTCCCTCGGATCCGCCCCGCCGGCCCCCCTCACCCTAATCACTCACCGGCAATGAATTCCCCTCAACGCGCCGACCATTTTCCCCCTATTAATTCGGCCGATTCACGTCCAGGTTCGATGAACCGCGTCAACCCGAGCTCACCGGCGTCATGGCGTCATTAACCTCGGCCACCGTCAATTGCGCCCTCCCTGCCCCCGCCGGTACCTCTATTTAAGTCCTTGCCCTCCACCGCGTTCGGTCCACGCATCCATCCGCACTCAAACCAAGAAGAGCGCCCGCACTTCGCCTGTTAGCGCACTCCCTCTATTTCTCCTCCGGCCACCGCTCGCCGTCGCCTCCGACCACCTCCGCCCGTGCCTCCGCCACCAACGTGACCGCAAGAACGACCCCGACCCCGGCCACCCCTCCGCCGACGTCGAACCCCGCCGGAACACCATCGCCGACGAGGAGCCCGAACCACTCCGTCGTCTACCCTCGTCGCCGGTCACGCCCCGTCATCCTCGGACCACCGCCAAGGTACCATCGTGACCGCCGTAGCGTCCCCCTTCCATTTCTAGGCTTAGCTAGGACCACCGTCGCTCGCCGTGGCCGCTGGCCCGCTCGCCGTCGCCGGAGAAGACGACCGGCATGGGTCGAGTACCCGTGCCGTGTCGGATATGATCCCGACCGTGCGATCGCGATCGGACAACGCGCGTGAGCCCACGTACGCGATCTAATCCACACCGTCGGATCTGGTCAAAGCGTTACGTTTTGATCTCACGCGTTCGTTTTCATTTAAAACCGGCGTGCGATCTCGTGCGTCCACGTGGTACCCCTTCGCACGATTTAATCCTGGCCGTCCATTATAACTTAAGCGCCCCGCCTCGCCCTCGCGCGTTGGATCTGGATCCGATGGTCCAGATCGACCCGGTGCACGCGCACAGTGCGCGGGTTCACCGTGGGCCTGGCTCACCGTGGACCCGAGGGATTTAAAATTTGAAAATAAATTCCAGAAATGCTTTTAAACTTGTAAAATTCATATCTGGTGCATTTGAACTCTAAAAATTACCATTCCAATTTCAGAAAATTCATAAAATTATTCTCTACATGTTTATGCAATAAAAACAGTAGGTTTACTTTGACTTTTTCATGTTTATTCAAATGAATATCCAAATGCCTTTAGGATTAAAATATAAATTCAAATGTTTAAACTTCAGAAAAATTTAGATTTATTTCCATTCTGTCCATTCACTGAAAACCATCAAACTAACATGAACTTTTCATTTCACACTTATTTGAGAATTTAATATGGCAATAATCACATTTAAACATTCTTTTCAAAGAAAGGACAACTCTTTAATTCCTTTAAAAATTTATTCATAAAATAAACCACAGAGCCTTAACCATTGAATTTATTTGATTTATAATCAAACCAACTTTAACTTATGTGCTTATAATGTAATGTTACATCGTTTGATTGAATGTTGTGTTCTTTTTATTTTACTTTACTATATCAAAAGACTACGACGTCGCCGAGGAGCCGGAGTACTTCCCCGAAGTCCCTCCCTCTCCTTTCGCTGAACAAGGCAAGTCACCAAACCAATCTCTTGAGCATATTGGACCCATGTTTGATTAAACTATCGCTAAAACACATAGGTTATATATGCATTAGTCAAATGAACCCTTACAATATATTATTTAGGATCCCCCGACCTTGATGTGCAACCCAAGCCATGCTCTCTAGCCTAAACTCCTTGTCACCATTTGATAGATGCTATTAGCTAGTGTCCAATGTATCGACACGATCGCTATAGGATAAAAATGAGTCGTAGTACTTGGTTCTACCATATGATCCCCATGGTTTCTTATCTATAGAATTCTGTCGGTGTTGGAGTTATGGTTGTGAGTGAATGCATGGTGGGTTCCGGGTGCAAGCTAGGGCATTGGTCGGTAGCACCCGGGGCACTATAAGGACCGGTCTGAGGGATCCGTTGCAATACACTTACGTACTAACCACAAGTCTAGTGGGTAAGTCCAAACTAAGGTATGGGTTGTTCCAAACCGAGGCCACCATTTGGAGATGGGTCAAGTTGCACCTGCGGGTGACTTGTACCAATGTGGCGCAAAAGGGGGTGCGACGTTAGCCGGGATGCGGCCCGGCGCGCCGGCGAAACCTAGAGCGGGTGGTTATCGCTTGGAACACCTCATATTGAGGTTTTGGCACGAGTTCCCGTGAAATGGGTCATCTCGTTTGGGATGAGTGCGTGCCTTGTGGGTACAGTAGTACACCTCTGATCAGAGTCATAAATCTTTTCGAAAAGCCGAGCCCACGGTCAAGGGCGGGTTGCGTGACATCCCACAGTTAGCTTACTTTGAATATGTATGTGCATGATGATTTGACATGTAAGGACTGTTGTGCGAGGAGGTAAAACGTACTCCTCGAGTTAGATGGTGATGTTGATACTCATATTTACTTTTCCGTACAACAAAATGTGATTACATTAAATGCAATAATTGTAAATGTACTTTTCCGCACTTTGAGCCATTATCCTTCCTTGTTTATTACCCTGCATTACTATTTGCATTTGCGGTGGCTTGTTGAGTACTTTTCGTACTCATACCCGTTGGACCCCACAGAGGATGCCTACTATGAGGACGGTCTGGAGTAGCGACCCAGTCGAGGAGAAAAATCCTGAAGAAGAAGTTCGTCATGCCGCTGTTTGATTATTTTATTACTGTTTTTACTAAGTCTTTGATGTAATAAATATGGTCTGCGTACCATGAATATTGTCGTATGTACGATTGTCGCATGATGAACCTCTTGTATTATTGTTTTTCTATGGAAATTCAATAATGTCTCGATTTTGGATAAATCGGGGCGTTACAAGATGGTATCAGAGCCGACTCGACTGTAGGAAGCCAAACAGACCCGCCTAGCCATTAGCCACAGGAAATTATTTCTCGAAAATCTACTTTATAAACTTTGTTCCTCTCCTCACTTTTATTCAACTTGCTGTTTTGTAGATGCCTGTCTACCAAGTCCACAGCTACTGCCGTCATTACGAGGGCTTCGTCCGGGAGCTCCGTATGATGCTCACCTTCCTCGGGTTCCTCTTCGAACCCGAATTTCAAGGAGTGTACCCCGACGAGTTCGCCGGGCCTTGCGACGTCTCCCTCACCGTCCACGGCTCCGGAGAACACCTGCCGCCCTACACCACAGCACTTGGAGGCCCAACTTTCGACGTCGCGTGCCAACGGGTCGCCCTCCAGGCCCTCATGGAGCTGAGGATGATCTACGACGATCGTCTTCAGAACTTGTCCTTCCAGCTCGTGCCGAAGCGCACTCCCGGAGCTCACCGTAGCATCTACCTCGGAGTTCACTCCGTGCGTGATCCGGTCATGGCCCGGCAGTCGCGTGTTCTACTAGGCCATGGATGATCTCCACACCGAGGTGGTGCTCGACGCCGACGAGCACCACGAGGCGGTCGAGTTCCTTCGTGAAGAGACGAAGAACTTGATCCAACAGAAGGCGAGTTGCAGCGCAAGATCATGCAGCTGCAGAAGGACATTGCAGAGATGGTCCCTCTTCTTCCCAGGAAGAAGAAGCCCATCCGTGAGCCCCTCCCTCGCCCCAAGAGGATCCTTCCGCGGCCCTCTCCCGCCAGAGCCTCCACCAGCGCCCCCACACCACGCCCCGGCCTCGTCTCCGACTCCATCATCGAGAACTTTCTCGAGCCCACCATCCCTTCGGAGCCGCGTACCCGTGGTTCCGAGAGCACGGAGACCGCCTCCGGTGGCGAGTAGGCGTTAGGAGTCACTATTGGAAATAAAAGCATGATTTTATGTGGTGCTACCCACGACGAGTGTGTTGTGGGTAGAATAAAAGCCTGATTGTAATGGACAATTTCTGCCACTCCATTTATGTGCTTGAAATCTTATGGTATTTTTGATTGTATTATTGCTTCGTCATCCCTTGCCTTATCACTATGTATGTCCAGAAGATGGCCGACCACCAGAACACCGGCTCCAACAACGGAGCAGGAGGAAGCCGTGATGCGCTTGAGGGTGTTGTGCCCAACTGGGGTGCAACGGGCCCGCGTCAGTCAGGGTCGCCTTCCGCCACCCACCCCACCTTGGCAGAGATGATGGCGAATCAGAACCAGCTGATCACCGCCCTCCTCACCCAGATGCAGAACCAACAAGCTCTGTTGGACCGTCTGCAAAACGTGGAACCTGCTCCTCGCGCACCAGCACCCGCACCCGCTCCACAACTCTCAGAGTTCCTGCGCGTGCGCCCTCCCATCTTCTCAAGCACCACCAACCCGATGGAGGCCGGAGATTGGCTTCGCACCATCGGAAAGAAGCTCGACCTCCTCCCCTGCACCGACCGGGAGCGAGTGGCCTTCGCCACTCACCAGCTCCAGGGTCCCGCCGCCGAATGGTGGGACAACTATCGTGAGTCCCAGCCAGAGGACCACGTGGTGACTTGGGCGGAGTTCACCATCGCCTTTCGTGCTGCCCACGTCCCTGCCGGCGTCATCGCGGTAAAACAGCAGGAGTTCCGCGACCTGCAGCAAGGCAACAAGACCGTCATGGAGTACCTCCATGAGTTCAACCGCCTCGCCCGCTACGCACCGGAGGAAGTGCGCACCGACGCCCTCCGCCAAGCCAAGTTCCTCCGGGGACTTAAGGATGAGCTATCCATCCAGCTCGTCGCCACCGACTATGCCGATTTCCAGCGGCTAGTCAACAAAGCGCTCGTCCAAGAGACTGAGCAAAACAAACTGGACCTCAAGAAGAGGAAGATGATCGCCTTCAAGCATCAGCAGGCGAACTCTCAGAGGCCCCGCTTCATCCCTCCGCCACCAGCGCCCGCCTACCATCCTCGGCCCGCCTACAGGCCACCTCACGCTGCTAGTGGATCCAACGCCAGGCATCCTCGCCCCGCTCCACCAGCTCCGGCCGCTCAGCCGACACCGGCCGCCAAGGCCCCGATCTTGAAGGATCAGTCAAGGGAGGCCGATCGTCTGCTTCAACTGCCGCAAGGAAGGGCACTACTCACACCAGTGTCCTCACCCCAAGTAGACCCAAGGCGCGGCACCCAACCAGGCAATTCGCGCCCGCGTCAACCATATCAACGCGGAGGAAGCTCAGGAGGCACCTGAAGTCGTTCTCGGTACGTTCACTGTGAACTCCATACCGGCCATCATATTATTTGACTCTGGAGCAACGCACTCCTTCGTCTCCGAAGATTTTGTGAAATCAAACGAACTGGACGTACTCCCTCTACCCACCCCATGGTTATTGCCACTCCCGGCAATAGGACCTTAGCCCGCTTATACAGCCCTAAGGTTCAGATTGAGATCCAAGGAGTATTGTTTCGGGCCGAGCCAGTCCTCATCCAATGCACCGGACTTGACTTCATCCTAGGGATGGATTGGTTGATGAAGCATAAAGGTGTGATCGACTGTGCCAACAAGTCCGTCACGGTGACCAACCCTGAAGGCGCAGCCGTCACCTCTCGGATGGCCAGTCGCAAGCCACTCAGTGCATCCCTCCACTCGTTAGCCCTTGAAGAGGTACCCATAGTCAAGGAGTTCGCGGACGTCTTCCCTGAGGATCTACCGGGAATGCCTCCCAAGCGGGACATCGAATTAAGGATCGAACTTGTCCCCGGGACCACTCCAATCTCCAAGCGCCCATACCGGATGGCCGCCAACGAACTAGCCGAGGTCAAAGCCAACATCGAAGACCTAGAGCAGAAAGGGTACATCCGACCGAGTACCTCACCCTGGGGTGCCCCGGTTATCTTTGCCTTGAAGAAGGACAAGACCAAAAGGATGTGCGTGGACTATAGGGCCTTGAACGATGTCACCATCAAGAACAAGTATCCACTGCCACGGATCGACGATCTATTCGATCAACTGAAGGATCCTCAGTGTTTTCCAAGATTGACCTCAGGTCAGGATATCACCAATTGAGGATTAGAGAAGAGGATATACCCAAGACTGCCTTCACCTCCCGCTATGGACTCTACGAGTATACAGTGATGTCGTTCGGACTCACGAATGCCCCGGCATTTTTCATGAACATGATGAACAATGTATTCATGGAGTTCTTGGATAAGTTCATCGTGGTGTTCATCGACGACATCCTCATTTACTCCAAGACCAAGGAAGAACACAAAACTCATCTCCGTCTGACCCTCAGAAAGCTAAGGGAGCAGCAGCTGTACGCCAAATACAGCAAATGCGAATTTTGGTCGTCTGAGGTGAAATTCCTCGGCCATGTTATATCTGCCGGAGGAATAGCAGTGGACCCAACCACCGTTGAAGCGGTAACCAACTGGTTGCAGCCCACGACCGTGACCGAGATCCGGAGTTTTCTCGGATTGGCTGGATACTACCGCCGGTTCATCGAGAATTTTTCCAAGATCGCCAAGCCTATGACCAGACTTCTGCAGAAGGAAGTGAAGTTTGAATGGACCCCGGATTGTGAAGAAAGCTTCCAGACTCTCAAGAAGAAGCTCGTGTCAGCCCCAATCTTGACTCTGCCAGACATCCAGAAGGACTTCCACGTCTACTGCGATGCTTCTCGCCAAGGTTTGTGATGTGTCTTGATGCAAGATGGGAAGGTGATATCCTACGCCTCCCGACAGCTGAGACCGCATGAGCTGAACTACCCGACCCACGATCTGGAGTTAGGAGCCGTGGTTCATGCCTTGAAGATATGGAGACACTACCTTGTGGGGAATCGGTGTGAGGTCTTCACCGACCACAAGAGCCTCAAGTACATATTCACCCAACCAGATCTGAATCTCAGGCAAAGGAGATGGTTGGAACTGATCAAGGATTATGACTTAGGCATCCATTATCATCCGGGCAAAGCGAATGTGGTGGCAGACGCCCTTAGTCGAAAAGGGTACTGCAATTCCATCATGGTTCAGGACCAAGCTCCTTTACTGTATAAGGAGATGGAAAGGTTAAACCTGGGGATCACCACTCGAGCGTACCTCGCTGCCTTGGAATCTCGGCCTGTCTTAATAGACCAGATCCGAGAGAAGCAGAAGGAAGACCCGGACATCCAAGAGATCCAGTAGAACATGAGGAAGGGTAAAGCCCCCGGATTTTCCGAGGACGAGCATGGTACCATCTGGTTCGGAACACGGATCTGCGTACCCAACCTACCTGAACTGAAGACCCTCATCCTTCAAGAAGCCCACGATACTCTATACTCCATCCATCCCGGGAGTACAAAGATGTATCAGGACCTGAAGGAGAAATACTGGTGGGTCAGCATGAAGAAGGAAATAGCTGAGTATGTGGCCAAGTGCGACACATGCCGGCGAGTCAAGGCAGAGCATCAGAGACCTGCCGGACTTCTTCAACCTCTCAAGGTCCCTGAATGGAAGTGGGAGGAAATAGGAATGGACTTCATCACGGGACTGCCCAGGACCCAAGCTGGTCATGATTCTATCTGGGTGATCGTCGACCGACTCACCAAGGTAGCTCACTTTGTTCCGGTCAAGACAACTTACACCGTCGCCAAGCTGGCTGAGTTGTATATGACCCGGATCGTGTGCCTCCACGGAGTTCCTAAGAAGATTGTATCTGACCGCGGGAGTCAGTTTACCTCTGAGAAACCAAGGGTGGTTTCGGTCTTTGTGATGAGTGATTGACAGGATTTTTACCCTCTGTTCGAAGGGTACCTCCGAAGGGTGTTCGGAGGTGTGTCACCGGAGTGTGTTCGGTGTTGAACCGAAGGCTAAGTTTTTTAGCCCGAAATTTTAAAAGCTCCCATTCACCCCCCCTCTGGTCGCCGTTTCCGGTCCTACAACCTCCAAGTTTTGGAAGAACCTTCAAGAGGAACTCGGCACCCCGGCTGAACTTTAGCACCGCCTATCATCCACAGACTGACGGTCAGACCGAAAGGGTCAACCAGATATTGGAGGATATGCTTAGAGCTTGTGCTCTAGACTTTGGCGGAATGTGGGACAAGAACTTACCCTATGCAGAGTTCTCCTACAACAACAGCTATCAAGCCAGTCTGCAAATGTCCCCGTTCGAAGCACTCTATGGACGTAAGTGCAGAACGCCGTTGCTCTGGGATCAGACCGGAGAGTCGCAACTGTTTGGGACTGATCTATTAAGAGAAGCTGAAGAGAAGGTTAAGATCATAAGAGACCGATTGAAGGCAGCCCAATCCCGTCAGAAGAGCTATGCCGACAACCGTCGAAGAGACCTAGCCTTGAGGAGGGCGATTATGTCTATCTCCGCGTCACTCCCCTCCGCGGCACTCAAAGGTTCAACATGAAAGGCAAACTAGCACCCCGCTACGTCGGACCTTTCCAGATCCTCCGACGACAAGGAGAGGTGGCATACCAACTCGAACTGCCTCCATCCTTGGCAGGAGTTCATAATGTGTTCCATGTCTCTCAACTGAAGAAGTGCCTTCATGTACCCACCGAGCAAGCTGACCTTCAGCAGCTCAATGTCCAAGAAGACTTGACCTACATAGAGAAACCCATCAAAATTTTGGAAACCAAGGAAAGGGTAACCAGGAGTCGTGTAGTTCGTTTCTGCAAGGTTCAATGGAACAACCATCCCGTCGAGGAAGCCACTTGGGAAAAGGAAGACGAACTAAAAGCCCAATACCCCAAGCTATTCGACTAACGTTCCAATCTCGAGGACGAGATTCTTGTAAGGGGGATAGGTTTGTAACACCCCAAATTTTCAAAACAATAAAAATATTATTAAATTCAATTTCTTGGGATATATATTTCTGAAAATGCTTTTAATACTCCTTTATACCCTTTTTGAACTACAACATATAGTAGATGGCCAGATTAGGAGGTGAAACTTTTTGTATATACTCCTAAGACCAAAATATAATTTTGGGAATTTTTATAGATTTTTACCAAGCATGGAAGTAGCCCTATTATTTTAAATCAATTTCTGTAATTATTTTAAATCAGAGAATAGTTTCAAACAGTAATGGGCTCCTTCCCTCACTTCTCTCTATCCCGGCCGGCCCAGCCCACTCCACCCGCGCGTTCGGACTGACGACCGGACCCCACCTGTCGGCGCCGAACCCTTCACCTCGCGCGCGCGCCCGACATCGCGGCCCCACCCGTCAGCCTTCCCGTTCGCTCGCTCGCGCCCGCTGGCCGGTGGCCCCCATCTGTCAGAGCCGTCGTCTACCTCGCGCACACACCCGACATCGCGGCCCCACCCGTCAGCCTTCCCGCTCACTCGCTCGCGCCCGCTGGCCAGTGGCCCCCGCCTGTCAGCTTCGCCTTCAACCTCGCGCCATCGCCCCAAACCACGCCGGCCACCTTTACTCCCTCAGATCCGCCCCGCCGGCCCCCCTCACCCTAATCACTCGCCGGCAATGAATTCCCCTCAACGCGCCGACCGTTTTCCCCTATTAATTCGGCCGATTCACGTCCAGGTTCGATGAACCGCGTCAACCCGAGCTCACCGGCGTCATGGCGTCATTAACCTCGGCCACCGTCAATTGCGCCCTCCCTGCCCCCGCCGGTACCTCTATTTAAGTCCTTGCCCTCCACCGCGTTCGGTCCATGCATCCATCCGCACTCAAACCAAGCAGAGCGCCCGCACTTTGCCTGTTAGCGCACTCCCTCTATTTCTCCTCCGGCCACCGCTCGCCGTCGCCTCGGACCACCTCCGCCCGTGCCTCCGCCACCAACGTGACCGCAAGAACGACCCCGACCCCAGCCACCCCTCCGCCGACGTCGAACCCCGCCGGAACACCATCGCCGACGAGGAGCCCGAACCACTCCGTCGTCTACCCTCGTCGCCGGTCACGCCCCGTCGTCCCCGGACCACCGCCAAGGTACCATCGTGACCGCCGTAGCGTCCCCCTTCCATTTCTAGGCTTAGCTAGGACCGCCGTCGCTCGCCGTGGCCGCTGGCCCGCTCGCCGTCGCCGGAGAAGACGACCGGCACGGGTCGAGTACCCGTGCCGTGTCGGATCTGATCCCGACCGTGCGATCGCGATCGGATGACGCGCGTGAGCCCACGTACGCGATCTAATCCACACCGTCGGATCTGGTCAAAGTGTTACGTTTTGACCTCACGCGTTCGTTTTCATTTTAAACCGGCGTGCGATCTCGTGCGTCCACGTGGTACCCCTTCGCACGATTTAATCCTGGCCGTCCATTATAACTTAAGCGCCCCGCCTCTCCCTCGCGCGTCGAATCTGGATCCGACGGTCCAGATCGACCCGGCGCACGCGCACAGTGCGCGGGTTCACCGTGGGCCTGGCTCACCGTGGACCCGAGGGATTTAAAATTTGAAAATAAATTCCAGAAATGCTTTTAAACTTGTAAAATTCATATCTGGTGCATTTGAACTCTAAAAATTACCATTCCAATTTCGGAAAATTCATAAAATTATTCTCTACATGTTTATGCAATAAAACAGTAGGTTTACTTTGACTTTTTCATGTTTATTCAAATGAATATCCAAATGCCTTTAGGATTAAAATATAAATTCAAATGTTTAAACTTCAGAAAAATTTAGATTTATTTCCATTCTGTCCATTCACTGAAAACCATCAAACTAACATGAACTTTTCATTTCACACTTATTTGAGAATTTAATATGGCAATAATCACATTTAAACATTCTTTTCAAAGAAAGGACAACTCTTTAATTCCTTTAAAAATTTATTCATAAAATAAACCACAGAGCCTTAACCATTGAATTTATTTGATTTATAATCAAACCAACTTTAACTTATGTGCTTATAATGTAATGTTACATCGTTTGATTGAATGTTGTGTTCTTTTTATTTTACTTTACTATATCAAAAGACTACGACGTCGCCGAGGAGCCGGAGTACTTCCCCGAAGTCCCTCCCTCTCCTTTCGCTGAACAAGGCAAGTCACCAAACCAATCTCTTGAGCATATTGGACCCATGTTTGATTAAACTATCGCTAAAACACATAAGTTATATATGCATTAGTCAAATGAACCCTTACAATATATTTATTTAGGATCCCCCGACCTTGATGTGCAACCCAAGCCATGCTCTCTAGCCTAAACTCCTTGTCACCATTTGATAGATGCTATTAGCTAGTGTCCAATGTATCGACACGATCGCTATAGGATAAAAATGAGTCGTAGTACTTGGTTCTACCATATGATCCCCATGGTTTCTTATCTATAGACTTCTGTCGGTGTTGGAGTTATGGTTGTGAGTGAATGCATGGTGGGTTCCGGGTGCAAGCTAGGGCATTGATCGGTAGCACCCGGGGCACTATAAGGACCGGTCTGAGGGATCCGTTGCAATACACTTACGTACTAACCACAAGTCTAGTGGGTAAGTCCTAACTAAGGTATGGGTTGTTCCAAACCGAGGCCACCATTTGGAGATGGGTCAAGTTGCACCTGCGGGTGACTTGTACCAATGTGGCGCAAAAGGGGGTGCGACGTTAGCCGGGATGCGGCCCGGCGCGCCGGCGAAACCTAGAGCGGGTGGTTATCGCTTGGAACACCTCATATTGAGGTTTTGGCACGAGTTCCCGTGAAATGGGTCATCTCGTTTGGGATGAGTGCGTGCCTTGTGGGTACAGTAGTACACCTCTGATCAGAGTCATAAATCTTTTCGAAAAGCCGAGCCCACGGTCAAGGGCGGGTTGCGTGACATCCCACAGTTAGCTTACTTTGAATATGTATGTGCATGATGATTTGACATGTAAGGACTGTTGTGCGAGGAGGTAAAACGTACTCCTCGAGTTAGATGGTGATGTTGATACTCATATTTACTTTTCCGTACAACAAAATGTGATTACATTAAATGCAATAATTGTAAATGTACTTTTCCGCACTTTGAGCCATTATCCTTCCTTGTTTATTACCCTGCATTACTATTTGCATTTGCAGTGGCTTGTTGAGTACTTTTCGTACTCATACCCGTTGGACCCCACAGAGGATGCCTACTATGAGGACGGTCTGGAGTAGCGACCCAGTCGAGGAGAAAAATCCTGAAGAAGAAGTTCGTCATGCCGCTGTTTGATTATTTTATTACTGTTTTTACTAAGTCTTTGATGTAATAAATATGGTCTGCGTACCATGAATATTGTCGTATGTACGATTGTCGCATGATGAACCTCTTGTATTATTGTTTTTCTATGGAAATTCAATAATGTCTCGATTTTGGATAAATCGGGGCGTTACAATACGCTGACGTCAGCATGCCCGCCACTGATATTTCTCGTAGTAGTGGTGGGCGAAGACTTAGTAGTGGTGGGCCGCTGACGTCATCGACCGCCACTACTAATATGGTTAGCAGGGATTATCAAGCATACGCTACCTGCCTTGTCGAGCAATACTTTGTATCGCAGTGGTGAGGGGAGTTGCTTTGGTGCCATGCGGTTCGAGGATCGAACCTTGCTGCCGGCAGACGGTTTGAGGTTCGAACCTTGCTGCTAGTATCCTTTCATTTCTGTTCTAATTTTCATGACTTTTTTATTGATGTTTAAATTCTAGTTTGAACTTGATTTTTTTAATAATAAAAATACATCATAAGTTATCAAATTTAAAAAATTGGTATTTTTCTGCCTCACTTTACTTTTTTTTATTTTATTAAGAAACCTGAGATTCTCCAGGGATGCATTAGGGTTTAGAGATGAAATGACTGAGGTTTGAAAGCAAAATCTATAGTTGGTTCTTCCTTTGAAATTGAAACTTTTTGTACAATAAAAATACAACACCAATATTCTAATTGCAAAAATTGGTATTTTTCTTCCTCAGTTTACTGTTTTTATTTCATTAAGTGTGTTTTTATGATCAAAGTCAAAATAAGTTCAATTTGAACTACAAGACTTGAAATAATTCACCAAAATTTATAGAAAAACCATATTCATGTTTCTGACTCTATAATTAGGTATTATCCAATAAATTTAAAACCATCATAAAAATGTAGGTTTCCACAACACTCGATCGACAACTTGTATTTTTATAGTTTTTTAATCCTCAAAAAATAAAATAAAGTCTAAAAAATATGAGACTTGTCATGTTGTTATGATATGATCGATCCATAGATGTTGTCATAAAAAATAAAATTGTTTCAAGAAAATAATCATGTAGGGCGTTAAGAAACCTAAGATTCTCCGGGGATGAATTAGGGTTTAGAGATGAAATGATGACTCAGGTTTGAAAGCGAAACCTATAGTTGATTCTTCCATTGAACTTGAAACTTTTTGTATAATAAAAATACAACACCAATATTCTAATTGCAAAAATTGGTATTTTTCATTAACAAAAATTGGTATTTAAATACAAAAAAGTCCACGTAGAGGTAGGGATTATCTAGCATACACTGCACACATTGTCGAGAAAGACTTTGTAGCGCAGTGGTGCGGGGTTCGAGGTTCGAACCTTGCTGCCAACAGGCGGTTTGAGGTTCGAACCTTGCTGCTGGCGCCAAAACAACATTTTTTTCTGTTTTATACTTTTTAAATTTTCAGCACTTTTTTATTGATGTTTAAATACATCATAACTTATCAAATTTAAAAAGTTGGTATTTTTCTGCCTCAGTGTACGTCACTCGACTTAGTGGTGGCGGGCCGATGACGTCAGCATGCCCGCCACAGATGACACGTGCCCGCCACTACTAATATGGGTAGTAGGGATTATCTAGTATATAATACACTTCCTATAATGTCGGGAAACACTTGGTAGCGCAGTGATGCGGGGGGTTGCTTTGGTGCCATGCGGTTTGAGGTTCGAATATCGCTGCCGGCAGGCGGTTTGTGGTTTGAACCTTGCTATTGGCCCCAAACATTTTTTTATTTCTGTTCTAATTCTCAGCATGTTTTTTATTGATGTTTAAATCTTCATTTGAACTTGAATTTTTTTAACAATAAAAATACATCATAACTTATAAATTTTTTAAAAAATGGCATTTTCTGCCTTGGTTTACATTAGACATGTATTAAAAAATTGGTATTTTGCTTTCTCACTTTACTGTTTTTTATTTCACTATGTGTGTTTTTATGATCAAAGTCAAAATAAGTTAAATTTGAACTACAAGACATGTATCTTTATAGTTTTTTAATCCTCAAAAAAATCAAATAAAGTCTAAAAAGACAAGACTTGTCATGTTGTTACGATATAATCGAGACTTTGTAGCGCGGTGGTGCGGGGGCTCGCTTGACACATCACATTTATTTGAAAGCAAGTAAACAAACACAAGTCCAGGCTGGGGAAACCAGCTTACACATCGAAACGCACTACTAGTCAAACCCAGAAGAAAGATATGGTTTGGAGCTTCTTCTTCTTCCTCGGCACAAACCCAACCTATTTCTGGTTAAACAGATTAAAAGCCTCAACTTGTCAACCCTCAACCAACTCGGCATCATCAGGCAGTCTGAACTACTCTCCATGTTCCTGAACAAGAAAATACACGCGGCGGCAATAGTGAGAACAACTTATCAATGATTGAATTGGCTGATAAAAATATAAAATTTGCATAAAAAGAGGATCTTGCCTACTTCCTCCTCTTGCTGCCACATTGCTCTACATGCTTCCCTTTTCCGCCGCTAGCCTCAGCATGTTTCCCTCTGCTACCGGTTGTCTCATCATTCTTCCGTCTGCCAACACTTACCCTATTTGGTTGCGGCGATCGCAAGTAGTCCTCCGAGTCAGAGTCCATTATGAGAATCACTTTCTTCGCCAAACAATTGCAAACTATACCATGTACCTTAAGTTTACCGCATTTGCAAACCTCACACACGCCACTTGATGTAGAGTCTGAGGATCGACTGTTTGGTTCAATCTTAGGAAGAGCCATCGTGAACTGGCGAGGAGGGCGCTGTCGTCAAGGTTGGGGGTTGGGAATGGCTAGTGGGAAATTTGTGGGCAAATATATACTTTGGTTAATTAATCTCATGAATATATGGCAACATATACGCATCTGCAATTTTTTTTGTCACATTGATATAACATTAAAAAACCCTAAGCTAGTAATATTATAGTACATTAAAAAACATTATTGTTATAGTGGAAAATTTTTTTCTCATAAATTTTTTATAGTACATTAAAAAACATTATTGTTATAGTGCATTCTACTAGTAATAGTATACTAAATTATATTACCATGCATAAATTAATATAACAATTAGAAATCATTTTAACCCTAAGCTCGAATAAAATAAGACAAAGATAGGTTAATAATCATTTACTGACCAGCGGCGATGGGCTCCGAGGACGGTGGCGACGGGCGGAGGGCGGCGGCGACGTGCTCCGGGACCGCGGCGACGGGAGGAGGGGGTCGACATGGGAGTTTAGGGTTTAGAAAATGAAACTAGGTTTTCGGATGGTGGGAGTGGAAAGTATATATAGGTGTATTAGCAGTGGCGGGCATGCTGACGTCATCCTACCCGTTACTGCTATTTTCTCTTAGTAGTGGCGGGCGATGATGTCACCAGCCCGCCACTACTAATAGAGGTAGGGATTATATATCTAGCATATAATACACTTCCTACAATGTCGAGAAACACTTAGTAGCGTAGTGGTGCTAGGGGCTCACTTGGGGCCATGCGGTTCGAGGTTCGAACCTCGCTGCCGACAGGCGATTTGAGATTTGAACCTTGCTGTTGGCCGCAAACAATAAAAATTTTAAAAACTTTTCTATTGATGTTTAATTAAATCCTCATTTGATCTTGAACATATTTTAACAATAAATGACATAATTGATTTACAAATACGCACGCTAAACATAAATGATCTAGCCTTGCACTAATTTTCCATCGCCATTGGTGCGTAGATAAGGAATCACACTGCCAAATGACAGTTTTGCTTCAACCACATTGATCCTTGATATGTCAACAAAAAATGGCACCTCATCAAACTGATTGTATTCTTCTTCGTCTTCGACTCCATCAACTCCAACAATTCTTTGTTTTCCTGGAGCAACGATGTATTTTTTTCTCATCTTTAGGATCAAGTATGTAAAATACTTGTGCCACGGATTGAGCGAGTATCCAAGGGTCATCTTTATAAGCCACCTTATTAAGGTCAACTATCGTAAACCCGTAATCATCCACCTCCACACCTTCTGGATGTCTGACCCACTGGCACTTAAATACAGGGATTTCTATAGAGTTCCCGTAGTTAGGTTCCCATATTTCTTCGATGTATCCATAGTAAGCATTCTTTTGTCCAGTGCTATCTTCTGCTTCTCCTCTGACACCACTATTTTGGCGCTGACTCTTTTGATCCTTTGCTTTGGTATAGAATGTGAAACCATTGATGTCATACGCTTGCCATGTTTTAACCATGCTCAATGGACCGTAAGACAATTTATTTATCATCATCTCTTCATCGGTTTCTCCAATCAAAAGATTTAGATCCCTCAGCCATGATGTGAAATGAATTTTATGTTCTTTCATAATCCATTGTTCATCGTGATCTTCATTCTTTTCACGGAGCTCTTGCAGGTGTTGTTCAACATATGGTCTCATAATCGCCAACTGATGCATTACACTGTAATGTGATTCTCTTATTGTTTGGTAACTATGGTCTCGTATGATTTTCCTGCCTTTAGTTCCTTTACCGGTGAGTCTTCCATGGTGCCGGGACATGGGAACTCCTATTGGTCTTCCATCTGTTATGTAATCTGCGTAGCACTCAATGACTTCCTCAGTCGTGTAGCCCTCTATCATGGAACCCTCTGGATAAGCACGATTTCGTATGTAACCCTTGAAGATAACCATTAGACGCTCGTACGCATACATATTGTGCAGGTACGTTGGACCGAGAACAAAGATTTGGTCTGCTATATGTATCATATAGTGCTCCATAATATCAAAATATGAAGGAGGAAAGCACATCTCAAGCTGACACATAGTCTCCCTCATTTGTTTACGTAATTCATTTAACTCTTTAGTGTCGATCACCTTCTTTGATATGACATTGAAGAAGTGACACATGCGTGTTATCACCATCTTCAGAAATGAATGTTTGATTCCTCTTACTGCGATGGCGAGGAATAGCCCAAGGATAACATGACAATCATGAGTGTTGTAGCCGCTCATCCTCAAATCTGCTACGGAGACAATATTCTTTATATTCATTGAGAATCTTGTTGGAACTCTAATTCCATGTAGACACCCGCAGATTGATCTTTTCTCATCAATTGTGAGGTTATAGCTAGCAGCCGGAAGGAAAAAATTTCAATTAGCCCTTTCCTGTGGGTGAAGCTCGGGTCTAATTCCGAGAGTTTGAAGGTCCCTTCATACTTTGAGTTCATCTTTTGATTTGCCTGGTATGTCTAACAAAATACCGATGGTGCTTTCGTATACATTCTTCTCAACGTGCATTGTATCGATAGCATGACCAATCTCCAACTCCTTCCAATAGGGCAAATATCTAAAGAAGATTGGCTGCTTTTTAAATGGAGCGTCATTTGAAATTTTTTCAGATTTCTTCCTCTTCTTTCCGAAAACAACTTTGATATTCTTTACCATTTTGAATAGAAATTTGCCATCTCGATGTCGTGGAGGCTGTCCAAGCTCGATTGTATCGTCGAAATGGTCCCTATTTCTTCGATATTTGTGGTTTTTTTTGTAAAAATCTGCGGTGTCGCATATATATCGTCTTAACGAATGATGGAAGATGCATATATTCTGTCTGGTCCACACACACTAGACATGTTGTCTTTCCTTTAACCTGTCCTGTTAGGGACATGTGTCCTGGGTTGTCAGCTATGGTGCAAAAGATTATGGCTCTTAGATTGAAGTGCTCTTTCTTGTGCTCATCCCACACACAGACACCATGTTCCCATAGACGTTTCATATCCTCCATCAAAGGTTCTAGAAAGATATCAATGTCATTGCCAGGTTGTTTTGGACCAGAAATTAGAGTAGTGAGCATAAGGTATTTTCTTTTATGGCACAACCATGATGGAATGTTGAACAAGCATAGAAAGACCGGCCACGTACTATGTGGGTTCCTCATCTCACCGAAGGGATTCATTCCATCTGTGCTAAGTCCCATCCTGATATTTCTAGGATCATCCGAGAAATCTGGATGGGCCAGGTCAAATGATTTCCACTGCCTAGCATCCGCAGGGTGCCGAAGTTTTCTGTCCTTCTTTCGCCTAGCAAAATGCCAGATTAATAGTTCATCATCTCTAGGATTATAGAACATACGTTTCAAGCGATCAATCACCGGTAGGTACCACATTACTAAGGCTGGAACTTTCCTCTCTGTCTTTTTTCCAGGATGGTCTTTAATAACATTTTTATTCCTATTCTGCAACCTCTTATTATTCTTCTTCTGGTGGTCATTGTAGTCCTCCACACAGTCATTTGGACGTTTGTATCGAATTGCATTGCATTGCGGACATCTCTCTAACAATCCATACTCTTTTTGATATTGGATATAGTGGTTTGGGCATGCATGAATCTTCTGAACGCCTAAAGTCAATGGACAAATCATCTTCTTTGCCTGGTACATATCAGACGGTAGACCATTGGGTTTTGGCAAAACCTTTTTTAGGAGTTGTAAAAGATCTGAAAAACTAGTGTCAGACCATCCATTGCTAGCCTTCAGTTTCATAAGCTCAAGAATTGTGTACAAAACAGTATACTGCTTATCGCATCCGTGGCGTTCCTCATAAAGAAGGTTTTTTGATGCTTTGTCAAGTGCTTCAAAGTTATCGTATCCTTTGGTTGTAGTTCTCTGCAACAGCACCTCAGGCGCAACATTTTGCATCAGTTCCTCCACATCAAAGGCGTCATCATCATCATGTTGATCAACATCATCATGTGTTATGTCGGATGTATGATCACAACCTCTTCTATGTTGATGAGCATCTTGCGGCACATCAGAATCTTCAGGAGGATTTTGGCCATCTCACTGTGTTTCGTCCATATATAATAGTTCTTCACGAAACCATTTTTCAACAAGTGAAATCGTATGGTTTCACGATCTGAACACGGATACATCGCTTCGTTTTTACAAACTTTACAAGGACAATATATTGCCCCTTCACTCTGACGGGAAGCATATTGTGCGACAGCTTCAGTAAATTCAGTTACTTTGTTAAAATATGCCACCACATCTCCATCATTGGACGAGTACATCCAGGACCTGTGCTCCATCTAAAACATAAATTATTTGAAAAAATATTAATAAATTCATTATTGTTAATTTTAGTAATTTACAAATTTAAAATATATTGATTTATTATCGATCATAACAACATTAATTAAAAATGCTTTAATTCAAACTATTTATTAAGCCGAAAAAAATTATTAAATAAATTAACTATATTGGTTTCTCTCTCTCCAAACAACATAACTCTAGATCTATAATCATAAATCAAATTAAAAAAGAGATTAAAATGACGTAAATCAATATACAAGTGATGAATAATTGTGAGGAGGGTCATATTTGTTCATTTGGGAGAAGGAAACACTGTAAATGGAAGATTATTTGAAAATTTCTATTCACAAACACTAAATTAGTAAAACGCTAATAACTCATTGTATACATGATTAAATACAAAATAAATGTGAGATTCAGCATGGATTTACCTCCTAGAATGAAATCCTTCAAAAGAAACAAAAACAAAGCCTCCCCCCTCTTTATCTAGATTTTTGTCACCATTGTACGGACAAAATTAAATGCGAAGACCAGTAGAGCTCGGGGAGGAAGAAGCTGCGCATTTATAGCTAGAATAGTAGTGGCGGTCGCAAGTGATGTCATCAATACTTTAGTGGTGGACAGCTTAGTAGAGGCGGGCAGCACCAGCACCCACCACTGCTATTGGTAAAATAGTGGCGGTCTGGGATGATGTCATCACCGACCGCCACTACTTTACCAATAGTAGTGGCGGGCGCTGGTGCTGCCGTCAGCACCAGCAACTATAGTGGCGGACATTAATGGCCTGCCACTACAGTGGTTTTGCCCAATGCCACTACAGTGACGGTTTGTAGTAGTGTTTGGTGTGAGAGGGTCCAGGTAGAGAGTTAAGTGAAGTGTAGAGATGCTTAGGCTTTGGGATCTAGGTAGGCTTCTTGTGTGGAGCTTTAGGTTGTTCTTGGAACACTCCATCCTTGGGCTGATAGGCCTGAAAAGACTCAGTGGAGTGAGTCTTGGGATATCTATGCTCTGGAGTCATCTTACTCCACTCCACTGCACAGCTAATGGCACTCTCAAAGTCAGCCTTAGTGTAGGTGTAACCTTCCCCAAACCCATCCTACCTCTTGAACTGCTAGATCATCATGCCGAGCTGTGGCTCTCTGGCACTCACCCAACTAAGGATCTGATGGAGGTAAGAGTTCTCATTCTAAGCATCAGCTAGCTCCTCTCTCAAGGAAGCTAGGACCTCCACATGAGACAAGCAGATCTCACACTCTCTATCAATTTGGATAGACTTCTTAGCTTTTATCTTGATTAGTTCTAATTTCAGGGAGAAGCAGTTCTCATAAATAGTGGATGTAACTATCAGTCTGAAGCTCTAGCCTAGTCTGCTCTAGCTCAGCTTTAACTCTCTCCAACTCGCCCAACTGCTCATCACCCTTGGCTTTCAGCTCAACTAAACTAGCTAGATGGGATGGGCAATCAACACAGGGCACGACGATAGTGGCATGAGCATCTTTCAGCTCCAGCAGAGCGCTCTCATGCTCAGTGGCCAAAGCGTCCCTCTAATCTACCCTCTTTGTGTACTTGGACTTCAGAGTCGTCAGGTCAAACAGTAACACCTCACAATTTGGGCACTCACTGCTACCACCCAAGCAAGGGGAAGAAGATAGACTCTCAATCCTGCCGTTGGCCACGACAAGCTCACTCTTGAGCTCATCTATCCTCTTCTTAACCCCTCTAAGCAGTTTCTCCTGATATCCCAACTCCTGATGGTTCTCTTCAAGTAAATCAACGACTTCTTGTTCATAGGAAGATTCCTTTTCATCGTCGTCATCATCGGAGTTGTCAGGGGAGCCATTCTCTTCTTTATCCCCAAGAGTCATTGAGCAGAAGCTCTCGTGGGATCTTTGGCGTTGATGAGAGCAGCTCTATGGCCTGTCCCTGAAGGCCATGAAGCAGAGCCCTGCCAGATCATCCTTGCCCTTCCCCTTCCTGATCACGATCTCCTCATCGCTTGAGCTTGATGAAGAGGAAGAAGACGAAGACCTCTTGGAGTAACTTCTCTCCATCACAGTGAAGAAGGCCTTGTCTCTCTTCTTGTTCTCACGCCGGTAGTCCTTCAGGGCATTTTTGAAGAATCTTGTCTTGGGCTTGCCCTTTGTGAAGGAGGAGTTGTCGTGCTTGCCGGAGTCATAGGAGCCACCACCGGTACCCTTCTTGTGACCATTGCGCTTGGGGCAGTCGACAATGAAATGACCTGGATCATCACACTCAAAGCATCCAGATTTTGTCAAGGTGTAGCAGAAGGTGTAGCAAGGGCTAGGGTTTTTGATCCAGAGCCAGTGAGATTTGATCTCAACTGGATATCAACCCTTGTGGCCTTGAGCTTGCTAAATAGCTCTTAAATTGTCAAGGTATCATAAGAGGTTCTCTCAATGATAGAGGATACCTTGATCTCCCAGATCTTAGGGTCCAAGGTATGGAGAACCTTGAGCGCCTGCTCATGATCTGAGACCAGCTGAACTCCCTCGGCCTTGTTGGCCCGAAGCTTGTTGATGATCGATTGAAAATGACCAAACAAGGCTTCAACAGATTCACCCGGTTTCTGTGTGAAATTTTCATATTCACACCAGTAGGTCTGATAGAGCCGAGCCTTGACCTGGGTTCCCTCATGGTGTGCCTCAAGGGTAGCACATATCTCTCTAGCAGTGTAGAGATGGCTCACACGCTCAAATTCAGTGGGACCTAAACCAGAAAACAAAATGTTCACCGCTTTGTTGTTGTTCTGATGCTGGGCGATTATATCAGGAGATGTACGCTCAGAACAGGCAATATGGTGAAAGTACCGTGAACACAAATGTCCCAAATGTCCGCGCTCTAGCTCATGAGATAGGCTCACATGCGAGTCTTCCAATAAGTATAGCCAAAAGCTTCTAGGGACGGGACCTTTCCAGAAGAAGTCATGATCACTACCTTGGTTTAGAACCGATTAAGGTATCGAAAAATCCTAACCAGGATCTGATACCACTTGTAGGACCAAAAGTAGCGACCAGAGGGGGGTGAATGGGTGCCTTACAAATTCTTGAAAATCAATGGCCTTTCCCCAACACCCAACGCACCTCAAAAATATTCAGCGGAAACTAAAAGGAGTAACAAGTGCTAAAAAATTATCTAGCATAAAAACGACTGGTGTCCTAGACGAACAGACACCACAAAGTGTTCGAAGGCAGATTAACACATCATTCAAGACATGAGTATTCAAGCTTCATGATAGTAAATCATCACATGCATTCAATTTAAGTGCACGCAAAACGAGAGACGATCTTACTGTTAAAGGTTGTCTCCTGATTGATAATCATCAAAGCTCGTTCGAAGCCCTCGTGTGAAGTCTGTAGTCGCGCACTTCGAAGCCCTTTCGAAGCTTGAGCCTTGGAGCCGAAGTTCTTCTTTCTAGGACTTCGAAGTATCTGTCTCGCTGCAGCAAACTCCGATCGATCAGCTAGAAACCGAAGCTTTCATCCAGAGCAAGCTTCGATCCGGTGCAAACAAAAACCAACAAAGCCTGTGATATTCGTTGTGGGGACCACACGGTGTACTTCGAACCTCGATCTCTTTGTCACGGCAACCGAAGTCTACATGCACTAGTACTAACAAAGCCTGTCTTTGCAGCATCTTCGCACAGAACAAAGTCCCAGCACTACGATGAAACTTGACCAAACCACGCTCCTAGAAATCTCTGGCTAAAAACTAGCTTGGCTGCCTAGCGTCCGTGTGCTACCTCCCACGCAAGAGCTGACACCGGAACAAGGCCTGTCAGCCTAGCTACAAGAGGCAACAGCAGCAAAAAGTACTACTATGCTCTAGACGTCTAGAAACTTGCAGGCAAGGCTACAGAACCTATCAGCAGACTAGTTGCTGCTGCTAGCGAAAAAGCAAACTCAGAAGACTACTCCTCGAAAAAACAAGTCGTGCTAGCTTGTGTAGGCAAATAAATGCACGCTGCTGCCTAGACTGCTGCAAACTGCGATGTGATGCGTAGCTACTTGCAGAGAGGCTAGTTGCCTTGAATACTAGGCTAGCCACATCCACCTACTGTAGAAGGCGTGTATAGAAGCAAAAATCTAAGAGGAGAAATAAAAGATACTACAGCAAATGGCAAGGAAACAAACCAACCGAAACAAAACAGAGACACACAAAACGATACACTAGGAAAGTAGAGACCAAAATAGCACTAAAAAATTGGGCTAGCTGCAGAAGCTAATATACTCCTTTCGATGAATAAACTACCAGATGACAGGGATGAACAGTAGCAGAACAAAAGCGACCGCACACAGATATGCAACCTAGGAGCGCAAAATGAGACAACAGTAAATAAATCCACATCGTGACGATCGATGGTTGAGAATGGAAGAATAGCACCTGGTGGAGTGATTTCTTTATCAGACGGAGAAGAAAATCACTGTGAAATCATGACAAACAGTGGCGGCGCTCCTAGGTAACCCAAACATTTTGTGGCATTAAAATTGATTACTAAATGGGTAACCCTAACCCTAGGGATTGGGGCCCTATTTATAGGCAGCCCAATAGCCTAGGAAAGATACCAAAAGACCCTTAGAGTTTTTATAGACGCTGAAATAAAATGGAAAAGACCAAAATGCCCTTAGGTTATTTTTATAGACTCAACTGACAGACTATGGGCCTAAAGGCAAAATAGTAAACTCCTAAATACAAATGACTTATCCTGAAGCGGAGCTTTCGTAGCAGCTACGGCTTCGCCTCAGAACAGTCAAATCTGAGATCAGCGGTCATCAGTTTTGCGTCGAAACTAACAAAGAATCCACTGTCTTTACACCGGCTATCCGGATTGTGCCGACCCGATTCTGCGACTCTCTCAGCCCGGCAATCGCTCGCCACCCATGTACTTGAGTCAATCCCGGTCAACAGCCCAATGGATCCTCTACTGCTCCTAGCCCATGTTCCCGGATTGGGCCAGCCTGACATCGCGGCCCCTCTGCCCGACAGTCGCTCACTGCCCGTGTACCTGAGTCACATGCGGCCCAGACACAGCATGTCTTCTCTTCTCTTTGTGTCCTCTTTGACTTCTGTTGACAATCACTCATCACATCTGGAGCAACGTGGCCCATGCTATTGAGCATGGCTCCTCACACGCGCTGATATATGCGTTTTCCCATGCACAGGATCCTTGGCGGAAGGATTTCAGAGCAGAGAAAAAGAATCACGCCAACGGCGAAGAGAAAAATAAAAACTAGCGGTGGACTATAGATTAATCTCCGAAAAATTACAGTCAACCCTAACCCTAGGGGGATGGGGCCTATTTATAGGCAGCCCAATAATAAAGGTTAAAGACTAATCTACCCCTAGGGTATATTACACTGACTCTAAAAATAAAATTCGAAATTACTAAAATACCCTTAGAATATTGAACTAACTCAAATAACAAATACTGTGGACTTAAATACTGAATATTAAAATCCTAAATAAAGATAATCATCAGTTGTCAGTTTTGCACTAAAACTAACAAAGAATCCACCATCTTCGTACCGGGTACCCAGATTGGGCCGATCCTATTCCACAGCTCCCTCAGCCCGGCAATCACTCGCCGCCCGTGTACCTGAGTCAAACTCGGTTAACAGACTAGTGGATCCTCTGCCGCTCCTAGCCCATGTACTCGGATTGGACCAGCACGGCTCCACGGCTCCTCTGCCCGGTTGTCGCTCGCTACCCGTGTACCTGAGTCACACGCGCCCCAAACATGGTAGGTCTTTACGTTTCCTCTTTGACTTCCGTTGACAATCACTCATCACATCTGGAGCCATAAGACCCATGCTCTTCAACATGGTTCCTCACTAGGCCCGCCGAAGCCTACTCCTTGGGCCGAAGCTTCAGCTGAGTGGGCCTCCTGGCCGAAGGCTGTGGGCTGACTGGAAACTTTCGGAGCCCGTAGTCCAATGGTCCTTCAGCCCTGTAGGGCTTCGGCCTGACCCGGGACATGTGTATTTTCGGCCCAAATTACCAAAATTGATATTTTCACAATCTTAATCATTAATGCCATTTTTTGCTATCAACACATGCCCCCTGCCTTTTAGTGAACTAAGTGAACTAAAAGCACAACGGGCTAAAGACGATACTTTCTATATTGGCCTTTCGACATCTTTTAAGTTGTTTGCCATACACTTGGGAAATACCTTTTCAAGTATCTACCATTCAAATCTCTTCGAAACTGCTTTCCTCGCAGAGATTCCAACACATATGCATTGCTAGGAGCGATTTCGGCTATTTTGAAAGGGCCTTCCCAACTAGGCGACCATTAACCAAACTTGGGACTCTTAGTGCCTAAGGGTAAAATCGTCTTCCAAACCAAATCACCTACTTGAAACGATTTTGGTTTAACCTTCTTATTGCAGGCTTTAGCTACTCTCCTCTTGTCTATTTCTATGGCTTCTAAAGCCCTCAATCTCTTATCGGTCACTTCCTCTAGATGGTCTTTCAAAAGAGTTTCATACTCGTCGACTGATAAGCCATCTTTCTTTAACACTCTTAGAGAGCCAAGATCTACTTCTACGGATTGAACGGCTTCTTGTCCATACACCAACTCATATGGACTAACTTTGATAGCACCGTGCTTTGCAATTCTACAAGCCCATAGTGCCTCGGAGAGCACTTCATGCCACTTTTTAGGGAATTCTTCAATTTTCTTCCTAATGAGCTTAATCACGGTTTTATTACTAGACTCAGCCTAACCATTGGCCTGAGCGTAGTAGGGCGAAGAGTTTATCAACTTAATACCATAATATTGGGCAAAGTCCCTCACTTCTTTAGCAACAAATGAGCTACCTTTTGTGTAGTGAGAGTTTGAGGAATGCCGAATTTGTGTATAATGTGTTACAAGATAAAGTCAAGTACCTCGGCGTGAGTCATGTTCTCGAGAGGTACGGCCTCGGTCCACTTGGTGAATAATCCATTGCCATCGGCATGAACCGATGCTCCTTTGAGGAAGGAGGGTGAATTTGGCCGATGAAGTCTAAACCCCAACCTCGGAACGGCCATGGCTTGACAATAGGGTTAAGTAATGAAGCAGGAGCTAATTGAATATTGCCAAACTTCTGACATGCTTCACACCCTTTATAATACTTAAAACAATCCTTAGTCATAGTCGGCCAGTAGAAACCCGCTCTTTTTAGCATCCAACTGATTTTCTAGGGCGACTGATGAGTGCCACAAAGTTCTTCATGGACTTCTCCCATAGCCACCTGGGATCGTTCATTGTCCAAACACTTTAACAGTACTTCGTCAATGGTTCGGCGATACAGTGTGTTGTCTAGCAACACAAATTTAAACTCTTGCCGCCGAACTTTCCGATCAACCCTTTGGCTAGGGTCTCTCAGATATTGGACGATTGGAGTTCTCCAATCGCCCTTATGGGCTTCGGAGGGTTTCACTAGCTCATTCATTGAAGAAATATCTAGGCTACTGATTTCGGGGTGCCACCGAGCCCTTCCTGCTTCTGCCGAAGCCCGACTGGACTGGCCGTGCGGAGCGCATCAGGCCAAAGCTCCCTGTTGTAGGGTCCGGACCCCCGGAAGCCCTCACTGTCCCGGGGACTCTAGCTCGTGGGCTCCGGCATGCCAGACCCTTCGGTGGGTGGAGTACTCCGATCCCGAGACCTCGGCGCGTGGTAGCCTCCGACAGTCGGAGGTGTCCGACCCATAGGGTGCGCCTGTTTGAAGTTACTGACTTCGGCAGTGAGACCAAACATTGGCTTCTCTCGTACAGAAAATTTTCCTCTCCTGACTTGGTAACCAGATGCTTATTGAGCCAAATCATTTGCAACTGAATTGGCCTCTCTTGACACATGAAAAATTTTGAAGTCAGCAAAAGTAGCAACTATGTCTACGCACTTATCCAAGTAGCTATTTAGCAAGTCGATAAAACATTGAGCACTCTTAGCCACTTGTTTTACTACTAACAGAGAATCACCATGTGCATGTGCATGTTTAACACCCATGGATTTTAACAATTCATGCCCTAGCAGTAAAGCCTCTTATTCAGCTTGGTTGTTGGTAGAGGGAAATTCTAAATGAGCCGAGGTTTCAAAGTGTGCTCCGCTATGTGATATGAGGATCACTCCAATACCCTGGCCATTTTTGTAAGCTGAACCATCAAAGTAAAGTTTCCACGGCATTACCTCAATCAAAGCAACATTGTCACTCCAACTGACGTCTATGTGGTGATCAACTATAATGTTGGCTACGATCTGGCCTTTCATAGCTCTTAGGGGTTCATAAGCCAAATCATATTCAATCAAAGTGTAGGCCCACTTTCCGATTCTTCCACTTAGAATCGGCTTTTGGAACATGTGTTTTATAACATCGGTTTGGTAGACGACAACACATGTAGTAGGGAGAAGATACTGGCACAACTTGGTACACGCGTAGTAAAGTGATAAACACAAACACTCCACAAACACGTACCTGGTCTCAGCGTCCAGCAGGTGGCGGCTCAAGAACGTGATGATGTACTCTTTTCCTTCTATCTCCTGGGTTAGCATGACCCCGATCACATTATCTTTAGCAGCGATGTATAGCCGAAACGGAATCTTGGCTTTGGGTGCTCTCACCATGGGCGGCGATGACAAGCACTCCATGATTTTCTCAAAGGCGCTTTGTTGGCTTTCCCCCCAAGTGAACTCGGCCTCGTTCTTTAGCCGGAGTATGGGGACAAAGGCATCAATCTTGCTAGACAAGTTAGATATAAAGCTACGTAAATAATTCATCTTGCCTAGCAACTTTTGGACATATTTTTTGCATGTCGGCGTCGTAACGTTTCTAATTTTCTCAAGCCTCTTAGGGTCAATCTTTATGCCTCTTTCATGAATCATGAAACCTAAGAATTTACCCACCGACATGCCAAAAGCACATTTGAGTGGGTTCACTTTTAAGCCATACTGTCACATCCTATCAAAAGCAACTTTCAAATTGGCTAAATGGTTTCCCATAGTGTCCGATTTGACTACAACATCATCAATGTAAACTTCTAACATGACTCCTAGCAAGTCATGAAAGATTAAGTTCATAGCACGCTGATATGTGGCGCCAGCATTCTTTAAACCAAAAGTCATAACGACCCACTCGAATAAATCGACAAAACTAGGGCATCAAAAGGCAGTCTTGTAGACGTCCTCCTCGGCCATAAAGATTTGATTATAACCAGCATTGCCATCAAGAAAACTTAGTACCTTGTGTCCAGAAGCATTGTTGATTAGCATGTCGGCTATCGGCATCAGATACTCATCCTTCGGAGTGGTATTGTTTAGATCCCTGAAATCAATACATACTCGTATCTTGCTGCTCCCTTTCTTCTCTACAGGCACCATGTTAGAGACCCATTCTACATAACTGCATGGCCTAATAAATACAGCTTTGAGCAGTCGCTCTACTTCTTCTTTAACTCGGTCATAGACGGCGGAGTTAAAGCGGCGAGGAGGCTGTTTATAAGGCCTAAATCTGGACTTGATAGGTAGTCGATGCTCCACGAGCTCGCGGCTTAGTCCCGGCATCTCGCTATACTCCCATGCGAAACAATTGACTTACGACCGAAGCAACTTTATTACTTCGGCCTTTTCATCATGCTGTAAATGTTGGTTTACAAAAGTCGGCCTCGGGATGCTACCATCACCTATGTCAACTTATTCTAAGGGATTGGCCGACGCAAAACCTTGTCCTAATTTCTCTACTTCGCTAAAGTCCTCAATGGCCTCGACAATACCGTCTTTAGTAGACCGATACTGCTCTACACGAGACTTTAGCCAATCCAAATTACTCTTGCTAGACATGACTAGTAATATAAAACTCGTCGTGCTACACCAGCCGGCTTTACAGACACTAGTACAAAACGTACTCCGAACACACTGACAAAATCATGATTCGAAAGATCTCTACCCGACAAACACTCTACTTTGTTGTGAATGGCGTCAACTGACACATCGGCCAATGCCACTTGGGCCGAAGTGTCTGCGGGAATGACTTCTACTTCATCACCGTCCCACTGAATTAGGCACTGGTTCAGAGTAGAAGGAATGCAGCAATTCACATGAATCCAGTCGCGCCCAAGCAGCACGTTGTAGTTACCTTGTATATCGATGACAAAAATGCTATTGGCAATGTCTTGTTGCCCACTGTCAACTCCATGGAGAGCACGCCCTTGGCCTCGGAACTCTCGCCGTTGAAACCGTTGAGCATCAAGTTGGTTTTCTTCAGATCATCCTCGTCCCTGCCAAGTTTCGTCAACAGCGAGTAGGGCATTAGGTTAACAGTGGCGCCACTGTCAACAAGCATCCCGAAAATCAGATTTTCGTCAATGTTACCTTTGACGTAAAGAGGCTTCAGATGGCGAGCCGAGTCCTCGGGCTTCTCAAAAATAGCTTTGCGCGGGCTGAGGTTCAACTGGGCGACCTCGGCCTTGTCCTGCGGTAGGGCAAACTTGGCAGGCAGCGTGAAAATGTTGATGTCCATATCCTGGGGTGCGGGCCCCTCAGAGTCAGGCGAGTAGTCGTCAAAGAGCATGTCGTTGTCGTTGTCGCTCGGACTAGGAGCTGGATTGGTCATCTCAACCGACTTCATCCTCCATACTTGTCTCGTCATTGGTCGAGGGTGGATTTCTTCAAAAATAGCGTCACGCTTGTCCTCGGCCTTCTTCTCGTGCATCTCCTGTGCCTGTAGTCGTTGTAGACACCTGTTTTGTGATTTGGACATACCTGGAGGTGCCCAAGATGGCTGTGGCCTGGTGCTAGGTGCCACTTCCTGGTGATCAACTTTAGCCGAAGTGGTACTGCCCACCTCGGCTTCGTGCACTCTGTATTCGGAGGGCCTTCACTGCGGACCTTGGCAGTCAGATCAGCCTCGTTCGGCCGCTCAAACCAGGCTCCGGCGTGGGCTTTGGCCGAAGCAGGGGACTCACCTCCTTTAGACTTCGGCAATAGGGCCTTCGGGATTGGGACTTCCTGAGACCCTACTCTAACTGTGATAGCTTCAGATTCCCTATCTTTTGCCCCTTTGCGTCCGTACCCTTCGACTTCGCTGAGCCGGCTCGGAGGTACTACGGACAGCATGTGGACGATGCCTCCCTCCGCTGCATCTGTTTGTCCCTGCCATTCATAATACTCCAAAGGAAAACAAGTCATAGAGTTAAGTTGCGGAGGGTACTCCGGCTATGACACATATGGAGCCCACGGAGTCCCCACCGAGTTGTACGGCGGAGGCATCGGTGGCTCTAGTGGAATCGCCCACTATGAGACGATCCTGTTACCCGAAGGGGGGTTTGGCAGAGTCGACGGTGTCTCAGACCATATCAGTGAGAGGTCCTGCCAGGCCGGAGGTATGTTCGGCCAGTGCGAGCCGAAGCCTCCTGTCGAAGGGTCCGTCCAGAGTGGTGCGGGGTTCATCCACTGGGGTCCGATGCTACTGTAAGGAGGGTCCGGCCACTTAGGTCTGAAGCTACTATACGGAGTGTCAGGCCATTGTGGTCCAAAGCCACCATGCTGAGGGTTCAGCCATCGCGGTCCGAAACCCTCATGAGGAGGACTCGGCCACTATGGTTCGAAGCCACCCTCCGGATTCCTTGGGCCCTTCAGCCGACTTTGTTTTTTAGCACGGGGGCCTGCTTCCTTGGCTTTTCTTTGATGCTTGTTCAACAACATCTTGTATGTTACCTTTGGCTTCTTGCGAGCCTTAGCCGAAGGAATGCTAATGTTTTGTTTCCACACTACTACCTCGGGGTTCTTAGGTATGAGTGTGCACCGTTCGTGGCTCTCCAACAATTACCGCCTTCCCTTTAGTCGACTTGGCCTGTTCTAGCTAAATCAACAACTTCTTCTCGCCGAGGTCGACGGCATTGACGGGGAAGGGATCTTTGTCCAGCTTCATCTTTAGATTGTGGTCTATTTTCAATCGTCCTTCTTCTATGGCCGATTGAACCTGTCATCGAAAAACATTGCAGTCATTAGTATTTTGTGAATGTGAGTCATGCCACTTATAGTATGGATGTTTCTTCAACTCATCGGTAGATGGAATGACTTGGCCTTTAGGCAACCTGAGAAGCTGGTTCTTTAAGAGAAAATCAAATATTTTATCACACTTAGTTATATCAAATGAGTACTTAACCTCACTAGGCCGATTCTTCGTGGGAGACGGCCGTAATTCAGAGCAAGTTATAGGTTTACTCTTAGCGTTCGAAACCCATTCAGCCACGTACATGTTGGCCGAATCCTCTTCTTCTGATTCCTTCTCATCAGAGTGTTCCATGACGTGGATTTCAGCCCTAGGCTTGTTAAACGTCTTAATAAACTTTTTATCTTTGCCTCGACCTTCCTAGACCAGAGCCTGCTGCAAGACTTGGCTAACCTCTAAGAAGTTCTGGTTGTCTAATCTTTCTTTAATCTCAGAACACAACCCATTAAAAGCTAGCTCCGCCAAATCCCTTTTTGAAATATTAAGGCTGAAACATCGGTTTCTAGTATCCCTAAAACACTTGATGTACTCAGAGACGTTCTCGTTAGATTTCTACCTAACCGATGTCAAGTGTAAAAGCCTAAGTTCTGTCTCACCTGTGTAAAAGTAGTCATGGAATTTTTGTTCCAATTCATCCCACGTCTGAACGGAGTTCAGCGGGAGCACCGAAAACCACGTGAAAGCGGTGCCGGATAGCGAGAGAGAAAATAGTCGAATTTTTAGAGCGTCTGACCGCTAGCTTCTCCACACTGTGCTAAAAATTGACTAACATGCTCTAGTGTGGTTTTGCTACTCTCGTCGTCGAACATAGTAAACTCGGGGATTCTATAGCCGCGGGGGTAGGGTATCGTATCGAAATGAACGGGATATGGCTTCCGGTAAACCCTAACTCGACCCCTAGGCACAAAACCGGCGCACTCCCTAAATAGTACGTGGATCTGCTCCTCTAGGTCATCCTAGCCTGTTGTCTATGCACGTATCTCATGTGGGGGAGCAACGCGCGACGGGATATTAGTGTGTTGGCCATGGGACTCTTCCCTATGCGCTAGTTGTATGACGTGCTCGAGCCTAGGTACCTGTGCATGTGGTGCGGGCAGCGCGGGCATGGATGGTACCAGTGCAGGTGGTAGTGGCGCGTGGTACGCAGCGCTAGCTTGGCTGTAAGAATAATGACCAATCTCGGCCATGGGTGTTGAGGCCGGAGACATAATGGTCTTGCTAGTGCTACCGTCAGTTCTGCTGTACACATGATTTACCAGAGGTATACTAGCAATAGAGCCTAATGGTACGGCCTAAGTAAAGCCGAACCTTCTAGCTGTTGCCTCTACGTGGGAGCTAACTGCCGAATCTAAATGGTTGGATAGCGAAGCGTTAACGGCCTGATCTACTGATGTGGCTATTTTCTGCTCAATCTCTAAAGAAGATAAACGAGGCGATGTGGGTGTTACCTAGACCTGAGCAAGGTCGGGGGTGGTGACGTCGTTCTTGATGAAGCTTGTGTGTGTCTTAACGTAGCCCCCAAGCATCATGTCTTGGAGCGCCTTCAACTTTGCCGTGATCTCTGCTCGGTCTTCTGCGGGAATATCTTCAAGAGTAGGTGTTGGTATGATGCGGGTGTCGATATTCATGCCTCCTACGGTGTCCATCGGCGGTGTAGGAGTAGTAGTCATTGTAGATGTACCAGTGGCTGATGTAGACGTACAGGTCATGTTGGTGTAGCTTTTCCCCAGCGGAGTCGCCAAAAAGTGTGTTGACACGAAAACGTGCCCCCGCACTTGGGTCAGTTCGACGATCCAAAAGTGTGCGGATACTTAAGGACAAGCTTAAGAATAACACAGCACCGACGTCGCATTCCGACTACCCTTAGCCGTGGTAAGTGGGTGGAGTCGCGAGGTAATCAGATCACACAAATAATACAATTAGCCGAAAGAAATATATTAAATAGAATAAATCAGCAAACCGAGCGAAGCCTGACTAATTCGAAGTATGGTGCGAAGGGGTCGCCGAAGGGTACCTTCATTGTCTAGTGCGAAGTGTCCCGCCGAAGGGTACCTTCGGCGTTCGGACTAATCTGGCCGAAGATGAACTCCGAACATGATTGTTGCCATTTGAAGTGGTCGTCGGAGGGCTTCTAGGCAAACCCACGAAGGGTACAAAAAAGTAAAGATAAAGTATATGCGATTCAAAGCTAGGGCTTTGTGGTTGTTGGCGTAAAAGATTATGCTAATAGGTTTCAGAAGGTTAGAACCTAACGAACAAAGTGTTTGTTAATAAACTATTTCAAGCCTCCGAATTGGATAATAGCTTAGAACAGTTCGAAGATGTGTATTGAATAACTTTGTATTCGATCCTTATTATAGGGCAAAATGGGGGGTATTTATAGGCCCAAACATTAAGGAAAAGACCCTTTTACCCCTATATTACAACCGACATAGTGGAAACTATTTGGTACCCTTGATAGGGCTAAAATGGTAAAAGACTAATCTATTGAGATAGAAGATAAATCTTCCATCCTAGCTGGCAAGAGGATCTCCGAAGAGTCCATGTTCGGAGATATACTCCAAACTAGAGTCCACCTTCACTCTTCGAACTCACTGCAATATACCCCCGGAGTTATACATTGGAAGCCTTTGATTAAATCACCTGCCTTTGTCTTGTTGCAGCAATGGCTCTGAGGATGAAGTATTTTCCCCCAACAGTAGCCCCTCGAATACGCTTCTCCGCTAAACCTGTGATGTTAGGAAAGCAGTATACGCAAGAAAAATAATCATGCGCAGAGGTTAACAGTTTTAATCAACCTTCAAAATATGCGGAGATTCGAAACTTCGAATCAACTTATAAGAAAATTATGTTCGAACTATTTTAGAATTAACATAAAAAGTTCGAAAGCTCTTTTAGGCTTAGAAGAAATAGCCGTTGGCTTTTTCCTCAACGGAAATTACGTAAATGCGTTAAGTTCGCAAAGGGATAACGGTCAGGAATGTGAAACGGCAAAACACCAAACGGTAAAAAATCGCGGCCTAGGCTATAAATAGGGGGCCCAGATCCTTCCCAAATACCTTCTCACCGCTTTCGTGCAAACAAGCCAGCAAACAAACCCTAGCCTCCATTTTTCCCCTCAAGCAATCCGTGTGATTTCATGGTGAAGACGAGCTTCAAGGTTCCTGGGACGGCTTCAGCCCTAGCCCGGCAGTAGGCAGCGGCAGCAACATCAGTGACGGCGACTCCGGCAGCGGCAGTGGCAGCACCAATGGCGGCACCAGGAAGAAATCCCCCACATGATGGTCCGCATGATCTCCTTCCAGCGTCGTCAAAGTATGCAGATCAGTCTTATCAGCTGGGACTGTCAACCTGCAAGAGGGAAACGCTCGCAGCAGCAATAGAAGGGAAGATTAGCTCGGAGATTGTGATCCGCAAACCTGGAAAAGGTGCTAATCCTTCACCAAGGCCTGGAGAAGTGGTTGTTTTCGAAGCCTTTTTCGATGCTGGATTAGGACTTCCGGCCGTCGACTTCCTAGCTAAGGTACTGGATTTATTCCATGTTACTCTCCCCCAACTCTCTCCGAATGTGATAGCATGCCTTGCCATCTTCGAATGGGCGCTGCGAGCTGAAGGCTACGAAGGAAGAGCAGAAATCTTCGTAGCTTTACACCGAGCTTCATGCCAACCGAAGACCTTCGTAGGCCCCGGAGGTGAAAAGATGGTGGTAGCCTTTGGGAGTATTAACTTCCGACTTCAGGATGAATACGCTCTTTGGTTTCCAGCAAAGGCCATCAACGCCATGTGGTATACAAATTGGATTCTCCGATGGTTTTACGCCGAAGTTGGGGCAGGGAGCCGTCTGGCTGGACCTCTGCAAGACATAAACTTCCGAAGGAAAGCCCTCGTTCACCCAGATCCAGGCCAACTCGAAGCCCGCCTCAGCCTACTTGAATGAATTAGCCACCGCTTGAGTATGAGGGACTTGGCAGAAGAGTTCCTCGGACTGTAGATTCCTCCTCTGATGGCCAACTGGCCTATCACCTTCGAGGAAGACCAGGAGGGCGGCCTCCGAAAGATTTCTTCGCACTCAAGCCCTGCAGGTAGCTTCGAAAACAACATGTTTCATATATATTTATTTGAAGAAATAACTAATATTAACTTATCTCTCAGCTTCTCTAGCTCCGATGACTTCGGAGCAAATTGTGCGAGCTTCGGAGAAGATCTTGGGGATTCCGACTTCGGCAGAGAAGGAATGGAGAAAGAAGTTAGTGGGTACTTGGGAACGATTTAACCGAGTATGGGGGGTGCTCAGAGTTGCTTCCCCCTCTCTTGGATTGGATGCCTTCGGAGCAAGGGCCTAAGAAAAGGAAAGCGGAAATTGGAACTTCAGCCTCTGCCAAGACTCCATCGAAGAAGGTAGCTCGAAAACCACGAACTGTAGCGCCTTCAAGTCCGATAGCCTCGGTCTCCGATTCCTCGAAGGATGAAGGAAGAATCCTCGTCAATCTGATTGATGGGGATGAAACCCAGGTAGATGCAAGCATTGGCAATGCTACAAACGTGCCGGAGGTTCCATGTAGCTCTAGGCAGGTTGGGACCTCGACTGCTCAAGAAAACTTGCCGCGTGATGGAGCTCCCCTGAATGAAAGTGGAGCTGAAGTAGCTGCAGAGTCAGCTCCGATTCTGGACGAAGTAACGACAGCAGTTTCCGAAGAGGCTCCGACAATCGAAGCTTCAATCTTGAATTTTGATTCCGACGAGGACTTTGGGGTAGCTTTTGACCCTCCAAGCAGCCCCATTTTCACTCGTCGACAAGACTTCAGAGGTAAACTTTGCATAATCCTTTTGTTATTTTTCCTTGCAAAATTATACAATGTATAATACCTTTGCCTCAACAGGGTCTGCTCCTGTGGAAGAGGTTCGTCCCAAAGACACGGTTCCCGGGACTTCAGCAACTCCGGAGCCAATTCTAGAAGTCACCCAAATGGGACCTGGAAAAGGTAAAGGCAAAATGGACCCCTTTCCTGCTCCGAGTTCAGGATTAACTCCGTCTGAATCAACAGACGAGGGTCAATCTACGGAGGGGGGCCAATCTGCCGAAGTTTCTAAGGATGCAGCCCAGCGCTCCGACCCCTCTCCAAATGAAGACGACCAGAGGGCCTTGTCATTGATCCCTCTCCTAGCTCCTTTCTTGGAGCGAAGGACCGGACTTTGGGCTTTGCTCGGGCCTTTGGACCGAGCTAACCGCGAAGTCGGGGAGACGGACTTGGTAGCCATCATGAGCGAAGCTGAAGGTTCGGAGCTTAACTGTAACACCCCAGAAATTAAAAAGGATTAAAATAAAAGAAAAATATTATTTAAATCATTTCTGGATTTATTAGTAAAGGAAAAATCCCAAAAGAACCCAAATAAAGCCAAACAGGGAGAAAAACTCAAAATCTAGACTTGAGAATTTTATGAGATGAACTAGAGATCAAAATATAATTTTAGGAATTTTTACAAATTTTTATCAACAGTGATTCAACCCTTAATCAAATAAATAAATTACTGGAATTATTTTAAATCAGAAAACAATTTTAATTCCTAAACGGGCCGCAACCTTCAAAGTGGCCGAGCCCAGCCCAGCCCAAGCCTTGAGCCACTGACAGGTGGGACCAACCTGTCGGCGCTCGCCTCCCCTCTCTCCTCCCGCCCGCGCCCCGCCTGGCCCCACGTGTCAGCCTCCATGCGCTCGCCTTCGCCCACTGACCGCTCGGCCCCACCTGTCGGCCCCTTTCCTTTCCCGTTCGCCCACTGATAGGTGGGAGCCACCTGTCAGATGCTTCGTCTCCGATGGAAGGGGATCGCCCCCTTCCTTCCTCCCGGCGATCTCCTTCTGCTTCTCGCCGCCAGCAGCCCGCGATCGCCCGGATCACCCCCGGATCGCCTCCCCCGCATGCCACCGCTTCCTTTCCATCCATGGCGACGCGTTTTTACGCTTTAGGAAAGCTACCCGAAGCTTTTGGAAAGGGATCGCCGGAGCTCACGGGAGCCCTCGGTTCCCTGCCATCCCGACCACCGGCGACCCCCTATATAAACCCTCCCACGGCCACCGCCCTCAGCCACACCAGCAGAGCCCTCCCCGAGAGAAAACAGAGTGCCGTCGCCCTCTTTTTCGAGCTTCGGGTCTGCTCCACCTCCGGCGAGACATCGCCGCCAACCCCGGCCTCCTCCGCTCTAGCCACCGCCACCAGAGTGACCGTCGACGACCCCCCGTCCCCGACCATCCCTCCGTTGGCCTTGGAACCCACCGGATCGTCGTCGCCGTCGAGCCCCGAAGATACCTCGCCGTCTACCCTCGCCACCAACAGTCGCCACTGCCTCGTCGTCGCCATCTCCGGTACCATTGTGATCCTTACACTCCCCTGGTTCCATTTTAGCCGGTAGCCTAGGCACTAGGCCCTCACCATCGCCGGAATAGCTCGCCGTAGTACCGCCGGAGTTGGGGAAGAAGGGTAAAATTACCCCTTCGCTGCTTGCCGTGCCGTACGAGCTCTCGGCCGCTCGATCTGCGGTGAACGGCTGAGATTAGATCCCCTGTTGACTTAATCTGAGCCCTTGATCTGAGTCAAAGCGGTATCGCTCGCTCTCGGCCGTCGATCGCCACTTAAATCCCCAGAAGTGATCTCGAGCGTCCACGCGTACCGGTTCGGTATGATTTAATCGTGGTCGTACGTTTTCATTTAAGGGATCCCGCCTCGCGCCTGACCGCCGGATCTGGATCCAACGGATCTGGGTGATCCGGTCCACGCGCACAGTGGCGCGGTCCACCGTGGGCCTGGCTCATCGTGGACCAGAGACTGTTTTCTGGTTTTAAATAAAATTCAGAAAATAGTTTAATCTTTGAAAATTCATATCTTGCTCATTTTAACTCCAAATTTCACCATTCAAATTTTGTTAAATCCAGAATAATATTCTCTACACTTTAATGCCATAAAAACAGTATGTTACCTTAGCACAACATAAACTTATGGATTAAATAAATAAAAACCCCTTAGGGATAAAATTATTAATTCAGAAAAATAAATTAGAAAACCCTAAGAGAATTTAGTTTACTGTTTATTCACCAAACATCAGAATATTAAAACTTTATTCCACATAATAAAACCCACAAATATGTATGCTTACTTGTTTGGTGGATTTTATCTGTTTATTGAATGTACTGTTTATTTTTTCCGTATCAAGAAGACTACGAGTTCATCGAGGAGCAGGAGTTCTACCCCGAGGTTCCTCCATCACCATTTGCTGATCAAGGCAAGTCATCGTCTATCTCTGTGGAAACAGTTGATCATAATTGAGCCTATGTTTTAATAAATTATCGCTATAACCCATAGGATAATATTGCATTAGTCCAATAATCAAGCCTTACACTTATATTTATTAGATCCCCGTCCTTGTGTGCAAACCCAAGCCATGCTTATTGAGCCTTAACTCCTTGTCACCTTACTATTAAAATATTAGCTAGTGCCCAATGTACCGGCACAACTGCTATAGGTTAAAAAGAACGAGTCGTAGATAGCTGGATTCTGTATATGAATTTCCCTGTTATTCTCGTCTCTGGACTCTGTTGGAGTTGGCTAGGTTATAAGTATGGTTGGTTCCGGGTGCAAGCTCGGGCACTGGTTTGTCGCACCCGGGGCACTATAAGGACCGGTCTGCGGGATCTGTTGCAAAGCACTTCCGTACAAACCACAAGTCTAATGTGTAAGTCCTAACTGGAATTATGGAATACTCCGGCTCGATGCACCATAGAGGAGGGGGCAAGGGGCTAGCCTGCGGGCGACTTGTACCGACGAGGCTCAAGGGGGGTATGGTGGGGCTCCGATGCGTCGGGACACCATATGAAACCCATAAGAGGGTGCTATTGGGTCGGGGAGGACTATATGGAAGGTTTTGGCACGAGTTCCCGTGTGATGGGTCATCTCGTTACACTTCGGTGTAGGTGATGAGTGCGTGCCTTGTGGGTACAGTGGTACATCTCTGATCAGAGTAAAATCAATCTTTTCGAAAAGCCGAGCCCACGGTCAAGGGCGGGTTGTGTGACTACTCGCAGTTAGATTACAATTGTTTGAATGGTCGAGTTATTCATGGCACGTAAGGACTGTTGAGCGAGGTGGGGCTGACTGTACCCCTCGAGTTAGAAGATGATGATGCACACACACATGTTTACTTATCCGTACTAATAAATTGCTCACATTTAAAGCTTTACAATTATGCTGCTTCCGCTAAACTAGCCACTATCTCCCTTGTATTACATTGCATTATATTTGCATTCGGTGGCTTGCTGAGTACATCTGTACTCACCCCGTTGACTTGCAACATCAGAGCCAGTCTACTACGAGGAGGATGCAGGTCTGGAGTAGCGACCCAGTCAAGGCGAGACTGGAAGGAGGCGTTCATCTAGGACCCTTATTTTATTAGTTTCTCTTCACCTTTATTCACTTTTGTACTAATGCGGTCTACGAACCGTGAATGATTGCCCGTATTGTACGTGGTCGCATGATGAACGTCTTGTTTTATTGATTTTCTATGGAATTTAAATAAAGTCCTGATTTATTAAATCGGGGCGCGACATTAACTCTGCCATAGAACGTGCAGCATACCAGGTATGAAGTATCTGCAAAACAAAATTAATCTCACCTACAAGTAATTTCTAACCTTGTTTTTTCCGCTTTGCAGCAAATAGTCTTAGCCCGAGCTGCGGCTGTTTCAAATGAGCGCGGAAGCCTTTGCCTTCGAGAGGAAAATACTGCTCTTCAGCAGAATCTCAACATCTCCGAAGGTCGGGTTTCCTACTTAGACAACATGGTCTAAGCGGAGCGGAGGGCCAGACAAGGCTTGGAAGCTACGAATAAAAAACTCGAAGCAGAACAAATTGTGCTTCGGGCAGAAATAGAAAAGATGCGGGCAGAGCATGCTATGGCGGGGGCTGAACTTGTCAAGCTCCAGGAGGAAAAGACCAAAGCTGCGGAGGAGGCTAGCAACCTACTTAGCCAGAAAAGTTCTCTGGCTACGGAGGCAGCTAGGCTCTCCACTATGGTGGATGAGTTAACTGCATCGAAGGATGATTTACTCGAAGATAAGCTGAAATCGGAGAACGTAGCTGCGGAAGTCATGAACCAACTCCTAGGTGTTCTAGAGTACTTTGGTACTACTGGGATACTTCCTTCGAATGACAACGTCTCCCTACTGCGGTGGCTGAAAATGATCCAAGGTGCTACGAAGACGATGAAGACAGTAGGCATTCGGTATGGAGAAATCTACGGACAAGTGGCTGCTCTCGGAGTACTTTGCTACTATGAAGATCTGGGAATATCGATAACACCGGATTCAAGGGCAGCTCCCATTACCTTCGACGAAAGTCGGCTTCTCAATCCTTCTGCAAACGTGGCCGCTGCTTGGCAAGCCTTTCAAGCTTCGTGGAGAGCCGAAGGTCGCACTGCGATCAAGGCTTGGATTGACGAAGGGAAATGCCAGAAGCAAGCTTGGTCGCAAGCCTCGAGCAGCCGGCCTTCGCCAAACCCGCAGGTCTAGATTTGATTTAGGATCCTGACTATGTAAAGAATCATGTTTTTCCTACATTATGAATGAAAATTTACTTATCGTGTTTTTAGGCTTCTCAACCTCGTATGGATGATGTCGAAGTGTTAAATGTTACCGAAGAACTTCACCTACTATGGGCTACCTTCGATCTTTTAAAACATCACAAGCGACCTCGATTCTTAATTCCTCGAGATAGCTCCGGTGCAATTGCGCCCGAAATATGTAAAGACATACTATCTTACATTAAAGAGGAGGAAAAATAAGTTAGCTTGGAAACTTCATCTTCTGAAGACATTGTATGGTTTGAGGATGAAGGTAGTTCTGAAGATCAAGGGAAAAAACCTGAAGAGCTTCGAAGCTGGGAAAGAAGCCCCGAACGACTTCGCACTTGGGCTGAACTTCAACAAGAACAGAAAGATTTTAGAGCTTCGAAGGGAGGTAGAAGAGTTAAACGCAGGGTTGTTAGAACTCCCAGCTCTGGAACTAGTCGTTCCAACCTTGGCAGTAGCTCTAGAGATCGAAGAGATCTTCGATTCCTTCTTGGCATAAACACCGATTTTTCGTGATGTAATTGTAATTTGTTCGAATGATAAATATCGATTTTAAAAATTGTCTCCCTACCTCCTAGCCCCTATTTGGGCGTAAGCAACTTCGTGTTATACTCAAAGATGGTTAAGCGCAAAGAAAAACTTAGGAGTACAATTTTGGGGGTTCGGAGCCCCTCAACAACTTAAAGATTAATTAAAATCTTACAAAACGTTTTCGACTACTTGGAGTCTGATAACTGGTAACTTAGTACCTTTTGTTTGAAAGAAATCACTTCGGACAAGCTTCCTGGACATTTAAATGTCCCCAAAGATTGGTCACTTTGGACTCTTGTCACAGATGTTCGAAGCTTATTAGCTCAAACTCTGTTTTGTTTTGGCCTCCTTCGGCTCTTTTTGTGAATGCTATCAAACTGGTGGTTTGGAATTTGTAGTGGTCTCCTTGGACTCTTTTTACGGATGCTTTCAAGCCGAAGCTTGGAATCCGCATTATTTGGTCTCCTTCGACTCTTTTTACGGATGCTTTCAAGCCGGTGGCTTGGAATCCGTTTTTCAATGACTGTCCCACTTCGTCGGAAGCTTCGAACCAGTGGTCCGAAGTCTGGAAAAATGATTCAAATTAATGAAACTTCCCTCCCAGCCAACTTCGTCCTTCCAGTGCGTCCACTAGAAGTAAGAAATGTTTGAGAGGTAGGCATTATCTGAGCCATGAACTTTATTAATTCAGAAGGTGTTACAAATGATTATAAGGAGCCCCTATGCGAAATATCGCTTTAAGTGCTCCGCATGCCATGTATGCGTTAGATCTTCACCTTCTAAAGTAGCTAACTTAAAAGAACCAAGACGCCCTGAACGTACAATTATGTATGGACCTTCCCACTTATTTCCTAATTTTCCTGGTGCTAAAATACCTCGCAAAACAAGATGACCCGGCTTAAGCTCATTAATATTGACTTTCGGGTCGAACCAAGTCTTCGTCTGCTGCTGATACTTTGTCAAATTGGCGACAACTCGAAGTCTTGTCTCTTCTGTTAAATCCAGCGAAGTTTGTCTTTCTGCTTCTATTTCCGGTTCGGTGCTGCGAAGTGACCCTCCTTTGAGCTCTATTGGTGTCATAGCTTCATCTCCGAATAATAGTCTGAAGGGAGTGAAACCCATGAACATTGTTTGAGTGGTCCGAATAGACCATAAAATCTTTGGAAGTTCTTTGGTCCACAATCCTTTTTGCCAATCCTACTATTCTTTGATTCAGCCCTGACAAAATATTACCATTGGCTCTTTCCACAGCTCCGTTAGACTGAGGATGTCGCACTACAGCAAAGCATAACTGAATGCCTAGATCTTCACATAATTTCTTGAAAGGTTCCACATCAAATTGTGTTCCATTGTCAACTGTGAGTTGTCTAGGCACTCCGAACCGGCAAATGATATTTTTCTAGGAAAATTTTTGTACATTGTTCGAAGTGATAGCTGTTAGGGCCTCTGCTTCGACCCACTTATAAAAATACTCAATTTCTACCACTGCAAATTTTAAATTTCCTTTTGCTACTGGGAAGGGACCAATCAGATCCATACCCCATCTGGCCATGAGCCATACTGGAGCAATAACTTGAAGAGTTGTTGGTGGGCGATGACTTCTTCCTCCCATCCACTGACATCCTTAGCAGGTGCGGACTAAGCTCTCCACATCCGCTATTATTGTAGGCCAATACAGCCTCTGGCAAATTGTTTTTCCTGCCAAAGCTCGAGGGGCCAGATGGCTACCGCAAAGTCCTTCAGGAATTTCTCGAAGAATTTCTTGACCTTCGGCTTGAGATATACATCGGAGCAGAGGGGAACATACTCCGGCCTTGTATAAAATACCATTGATTATGTGATAATTCCGAATTCTAAGTTTTAACCTTGAAAGTTATGGCCCTTCAGGCAAACTTGTTTCTCCTTGCATCAATTCCGTAATTGAACTTCTCCAATCTGCACTTGGAATGCAAATGACTTCCACGGAAGGGATTTGCGGCACCGAAGGTGTACTGAGTTCTTCATAAAAAGCCTCTTTTGGTATGTCTATAGCTCCGGCTGCAGCTTTTGCTAAGATATCAGCTTGCACATTTTCTGTTCTGGGTATTCTCCGAATGGAAATCCCTTTAAATGCTGCTTCAATCTTACGGATTTCTTCCAAGTATTTTGCAAGCTGTGGATGCTAAACTTGAAAGCTCTTGTCTACGTGCCCTGCTACAATCTCAGAATCTGTCTTAATAACAACTCTTGTAGCCTCTAAAGCACGTGCCTTTCGAAGTCCCAGTAAAATCCCTTCATACTCCGCTGTATTATTGGTAGATTTGAAATTGAATCTTGCGGAGTACATTGCCTTTTGCCCTGAAGGCGAAATTATCACTGCTCCAACACCTGCTCCGGATGCCTTGAAAGCTCCATCAGAGTAAATAGTACAAATCCCTTCACTTGGCTTCTCCGGAGCCCACGCTGCAGGGGGAGTCCACTCTGCCACAAAGTTCGCCAATACTTATGACTTAATTGTTGTCCTTGCCAGAAAGGATATGCCGAAGGGTGCCAATTCAACGGCCCACTTCCCAATTCTTCCAGTGGAATCCTTACTTCGGAGCATATCTCCCAAATGATACGAAGTTGGTACAATTACATTATGCGCCAATAAATAATGCCTTATCTTCCTCGAAGCCATTATCAAAGCATAAGTGAACTTCTCAAGCTCGGAATATCTTGTTTTTGCTCCGGACAATGCTTCAGACACAAAATAGACTGGATTCTGCACCAACTTTCCATTGAAATCAACCTCTCTAACAAGGACTTGCGCTGACAGTAGAGCCAGTAGCTGCAAGGTAGAGGAGTAGGGTTTCGTCTGCAATAGGCACCATGAGTGTAGCGAGGTTACTGAGATAATTCTTAATATCTTCGAAGCTTTTTTGACACTCCGGTGTCCATGCAAAATCTTCGGACCCTTTCAGTGCTTTAAATATGGGCAAACTTCTCTCCGCAGACCTTGCCAAGAATCTGCTAAGTGCTGCAAGACGACTAGTCAGCTTTTGTACTTGCTTTAAATTCTCCAGAGGAGCCATCCTTTGCAGCGCAGTTATTTGAGTGGGGCTAGCTTCGATCCCCTGCTTGAAACTAGATACCCTAACAATTTTCTAGCCTGAGCCCCGAAGATACATTTTTCGGGGTTAAGACGAATCCCACATGCCCGAAGGCTATTGAATGTTTCTGCTAAGTCTATGCTATGTTGGTGCTTTAAAGCACTCTTTATTACAATGTCATCCATATAAGCCTCTACATTGCGGCCTATTTGATGACCTAGAGCCTTAGCAATTAACCTCAAAAAAGTTGCCCCGACATTTCTTAAGCCAAAGGGCATTCTTACATAATAGAAGACTCCCAAAGGAGTTACAAAACTTGTCTTGATTTCATCTTCGTGCTTTAGCCAAATTTGATGATAGCCGAAATACGCGTCGAGGAAGCTTAATAACTCCGAACCAGCAGTAGAGTCAACCAATTGATCGATTCGGGGCATGGGATAGGGGTCACGGGGGCATGCTTTATTCAAAGATGTAAAGTCAATACACATGCGCCATTTCCCGGAAGATTTCTTCCTAACGAAGACTGGGTTAGCTAGCCACTCCGTATGAGCTACCTCTTTGATAATCCCAGCCTTCAGCAGCTTTTTAATTTCATCTTTAGCAAGAATAGCCCTCTCCGTAGATAGCTTCCAGAGTCCTTGCCGAACAGGACGAGACTTTGGGTTCACAAGTAAACTATGCTCAATAATATCCCGACTAACTCCGATGATGTCTTCATCAGACCAAGCAAAGACATCTAAATTCTCCTCAACTACTTTCTCTAACGAAGTAGCGACTTCTGGGGGCAAGTCCTTGCCAAACTGAAATGAATATTCCTTGCCATCCTTGACAATGACCTTCGTCGCAATCTCTCCTTCGGGGCTTGGCCTTGGGAAGGACTTCTTCGAGGATTCACTCGGAGCAGAAAAAACCTCCGGGTTATCTTGCACACTGTTCACCTGTCTCGGGTCAAGAGGAGGGCCATGACCATACTCTGCTCTACGTGCAGTGGCCTGATCTCCGAAAACGGTGAGCACTCCCACCTGTGTGGGCATCTTCATGCACAGATAATTATGATGTGCCACAGCTCCGAATTGATTCAACATGCCCCTTCCGAAGATAACATTGTATGTATACGGGGCATCCACAACATCAAAAATTACTTCCTCCGTCCTGGCTAATGGTCCCTCTCCGAAAGTAACTTCCAAACCAATTTGACCGAGTGCATCAAGAGGGGGTCCTGCGAAGCCTTGCAAAGGATGGGCTGCCGGGAGAAGGTGCTTCCTAGAGATGCAGAGTTGATCAAAAGCATGAACAAAGATAATATCTGTTGAACTCCCTCCGTCGATTAGCACTCTTCGAACCTCAGTCCCTGCTATATCAGCAGTGATGACAAGTGGGTCTGCATGTGGAAACTTTATGCCAGCCGCATCATCTGCGGAAAAAGATATCGGCACATGGGACCATTCAGGCATAGCAGCTGCAGATGAAGAGGTTCCAATATGGCCCACTTCTCTAACATACTCTCTTCTTTGCCTCTTCGACATACTTCCGAGGGTGCCTCCTCTGGAGATGGGGAGGACTACTCTCTTTCCTCAATCTTGACCATCTTCCTGCTTCGGAGGTGGCATAACATTGACCATCGGAGGCCGTCTTGCAGGGTCGAAGTTTTCTATCCGCGCTACAGCCTGAATAGGCTCCGGACGCACTTCGGTCGAAACTCGGACAGTAGTGCCTCGACCTGAAGTTCCTTCCAGATACTCGCCTCTTAAAGCAAGTATAGATTTGCACGCATTAGTCGCGTCACTCCGGTTCTCACCATGCACACAGTAGAAAAAGGCCTGGGCTTTACCAGCCGGTTTCCCTGACGGCCTCAAGCCGCTGGTCTTGCTTCCTGAGGGCTACGAAGTTCTTTGGGCAAATTTCTACGGGGGTGCAATGTTTAAGACTTCTGAACGAGGATGCTTTTGCCCCTGACGCCTGTTGTGTTGAGCCTCGAAGCTAGGCCCCTGCGGCTGTGTTGAAGCCTTCACTTCCAACTTGACTTCTTCCAGGATTGACAGGGTCGCAGCAGTTCTCCGAAGCCACCCCTCTTCTAACCTTGCATACTCTTCGAAGTAAGACATCAACTGAGCAATCGAAGATATCTGCTTCCGGTGAAGTTTATCAAGGAGACATGCGTTGGTAACTCCCTCTCGAGCTGCGTCAACTACTGAAGATGTAGTTAACCCTCAAATCTGTGACTTCGTATGGGCGAAGCGCTTAAAATATTGTCTTAAAGTCTCTCCGTGAAGCTACTTCACTTGGAAAAGACTTCCTGTTGACATTGGGGGTACGAATGTACCCTGAAAATTGCTTATAAACTTCTTCCTTAGCTGCTCCCAGGTTCTGATTGAACCTGGCTCTAAAGACCAGAACCACCGCAGCGCCACTCCTTCGAGAGCTAGAGGAAAGCATTTGTCCATGGTGTCTCGCACCCCTCCGCTAGACTCAATTGCTAATGCATAAGAACGAGAGAACTCCCCAGGGTCTTCATCTCCAGCATACTTGCAAAGCTTCGAAGTTTTGAACTTCGGATCAAAGCGTACTTTCTACAGCTCTGGATGCAGCAGAGATTCAGTGTCGAAGGAAGCGTTCTCCGGGGCTTTGGGATAATGAACTTCGTCGTCTTCAGGCACTTTAGGAATGACTGGGGTGGCCTGAGGGCGAAGCCAATCTGCGGCTTCTTGCCGCCACCTTGCTATCTCAGCTTGGAGACTAGCCATTTGAACAGCCATATCTCTAAGACTGTCTTCATCTCCTCCGGAAGGGCCTTCCGGGTCTTGAGACCTGTATGCATCAGTTCGAAGTGGAACTTGAGGCGAAAGAGGAACTCTGGGTGGTCGAAGTATGGATGGATTCAGAGAGGGAACTCCGTATGCTCGAGGAAGAGGAGCTCCTTCCGAAGTCTGAGGTGGAGGAAAAGTCGAGGGTCCTCTAGCCTCAACTATATCAAAAGACCTTGCTCCGGAGGTTCGAGGGGACCTTCGAATAGGGCTACCACCTGAACTCCGCTTAGGAGACATGGTTTGGAAACTTGGCAGAGAATGAAGTTTTTTGGACTAAGTTCCCCACGGACGGCGCCAACTGTTGGCGTAAAAGATTACGCTAACAGGTTTCAAAGGTTAGAACCTAACGAACAAAGTGTTTGTTAATAAAATGTTTCAAGCCTCCGAATTGGATAATAGCTTAGAACAGTTCGAAGATGTGTATTGAATAACTTTGTATTCGATCCTTACTACAGGGAAAAAAGGGGGGTATTTATAGGACCAAACATTAAGGAAAAGACCCTTTTACCCCTATATTACAACCGATATAGTGGAAAATATTCGGTACCCTTGATAGGGCTAAAACGGTAAAAGACTAATCTACTGAGATAGAAGATAAATCTTCCATCCTAGCTGGCAAGAGGCTCTCCAAAGAGTCCATGTTCGGAGATATACTCCGAACTAGAGTCCACCTTCACTCTTCGAACTCGCTCCAATATACCCCCGGAGTTAGACATTGGAAGCCTTTGATTAAATCACCTGCCTTTGTCTTGTTGCAGCAATGGCTCTGAGGATGAAGTATTTTCCCCCAAAAGTGGTTGATTTTGTTGGGGGCACTCTGAACTGGCTTCGCTCCTATATTTATAGGGGCTAGACTTCTAATCTCTAAATATAATCTGGTATAACTTGGCTGAATCATACGTAGAGATAAACACTTAGCCAAAAACGGATCCAACTCTATCTCTGCCCGAAGTGGGACTTCGGCGAGGCCCGCCGAATCCTGCTTCTCGTGCTGAAACTTCGGTCGAGTGGGCCTCCAAAGGCCTCCTGGCCGAAGGCTATGGGCTGGCTGGAAACTTTCGGAGCCCGTAGTCCAATGGTCCTTCGGCCCTGTAGGGCTTCGGCTTGACCCGGGACATGTGTATTTTTTGCCCAAATTACCAAAAATGATATTTTGACAATCTTAATCATTAATGCCATTTTTTGCTATCAACAGGTAGTCCTTTAGGGCCTTTCGAAAGAACCTTGTCTTGGTCTTGCCCTTTGTGAAGGTGGAGCTGTCGTGCTTGCCGGAGTCGTAGAAGCCACAACCGGTCCCCTTCTTGTGACTGTTCCGCTTGGGGCAGTCGTCGATGAAACGAACTGGATCACCACACTCAAAGCATCCGTATTTTGTACCATGTCTTTTGAACATTCGTTTATCATAGACCTGACGCACCCGATTGTTAAACAAACACAGATCATCATCTCCTAAAGAATCAAGCTGGTCCTCGATGATAGACATCAAAGAGAACGTAGCACAGCTCAAAGCAACAGGATCAGCAGAAGGTGTCGCAAGGGCCAAGGTTTCGAGCCAGAACCAATGAGATTTGATCTCAGATGGATATCAACCTCTGAGGCCTTGAGCTTACTGAAAATATCTGTGATAGTCAAGGTATCATAGGAAGCGCTCTCAACAATAGAGGATACCTTGATATCCAAGATCTTAGGGTCCAAGGTTTGAAGAACCTTGAGCGCCTATTCATGATCTGAGACCAGGTGATCACGATCGGCCTTGTTGGCCCGAAGCTTGTTAATGATTGACTAAAAGCGACCAAACAAGGCTTCAAAAGTCTCACCCGGCTTCTATGAGAAATTTTCATACTCATGCCGGTAGGTTTGATAGAGCCTAGCCTTGACCTGAGCTGTTCCCTCATGGTGTGCCTAGAGGGTAGCCCAGATCTCTCGAGCAGTGTCGAGATGGCTAACGCGCTCAAACTCACTTGGATCTAAACTAGAAAATAAAATGTTCACAACTTTGCTATTGTTCTGATGCTGGGTGACTATCTTAGGAGAACTGTGCTCAGCAACTGGAAGCACAGTAAAAGTAGCGTGAACACAAACATCCCAAATGTCCGAGCTCTAGCTCATGAGATAGGCTCGCATGCGAGTCTTCCAATAAGTGTAGCCAAAAGATTCAAGGGATGGGACCTTGCCAAAGGAATACATGATCACTACCTTGGGTTAGAACCGGTTAAGGTATGGAAAAACCCTAACCAAGCTCTGATACCACTTGTAGGACCAAAAGTAGCGACCAGAGGGGGGTTGACTGGGGGCCTAAAAAATTCTTTCGAATCAATGGCCTTCTCCCAACACCCAATGCACCTCGACAAACAATCATCCAAAGCAAAACAGATCACAAGTACTAAAAATAATCTAGCCTAAAAACGACCGGTGTCCTAGTTGGAAAGACACCAACATAGTGCTTAAAGGCAGATCAAGTTAACTCATAGGACAACTGACAGTTCTATAGATGATTCATCAAAAACACATTTATTCTATCAGGCATGTCCAAAACATCCACATAACATAGGTAGTCCACAAGCGAGAGACACCACAGTTTTTAGCGCATTTAATCTTGACAAAATAAATGCAGGAAATAAATGGGCTATGGATTTAATTCATCTATTGCAGAATATTCAGATCATCAAAATAGTGCACGAGAAAAACTGAGACTAGAATATTTGCATCCTATTGAAACAAGCACAATTTAATCATCAAAAGAAATCAATAGAGAAAATAGGGAGTATTGTTTTCTGTTGTCTCCTGTTCCCAAGACTTACGTCAAGCACCTGCCTTGCACTCCAGAAAAGCTTGCGCTGCACGCTACCTACCGTGTGTGCCTGCTGCTTGGCTGTTAGCCAGTGCGTGCACTACTCCAAATGAGCTAGTCGCCTAGCTGCTGCAACCGAAGAACAGAGCAGCCTTGGCTGCTGTGCTGCTTGTGTCTCAACATCGTGCTGCAGCTGGTTGCGATGAGTGTTGACGCCGCCTTCAATGCAGCCGCCTCGCGTAGAGTTCTCTGCCAAGTTTCCTACCTCACGCTACCGTGCTCCCTGCCAGCCTGCGCCAGTACACCGCTTGGGCTGCCATGCTGTTGTAGTTGGCAAGCTAGCGCGCCGATCCCTGCGCCCCGAGAAAAAACTGACGACCTCTCGCACTACACGAAGCTGACCAGGGTTGCTGCTACTCGCCACCGTGGATCCCCGCACCACAAACACCGGAGATGCGCCGATTGAAATTAATGCACCAGAGGGAAAATATAGAAGGTGGCGGTGGCGATTCCAGGAAGGAAGAACACAGTGGAAGGGAAATGCTAAAAAGTGGTTGAACTCAGATTGTTTTAATTAATTGAGTTAACCCTAACCCTAGGGTATTGGGGCCTATTTATAGGTAGCCCAATAAAAGGAAAAAGACAAATTTACCTCTAGGGTAAATTACACAGACGCTGAAATAAACTGAAATAAACTAAAAAGATCGAACTGCCCTTAGGGTTTTTTACATACTCGACTAACACAGACTGTTGGCCTAAATGCAAAATAGTAAATCCTAAATAAAGATAACTTGTCCTGTTGCGAAGCTTTCATAGCAGCTACGGCTTCGATTCAGAACTGTAGGATCCAAGATCAGCGGTCGTCAATTTTGTGCCGAAACTGATAAAGCGTCCACCGTCTTCGCACCGGGTACCCAAATTGGGCCTACCTGATTCCATGGCTCCCTCAACTCGGCAATCGCTCGCCGCCCGTGTACCTGAGTCAATCCTGGTCAACAGACCAATGGATCTCCTGCCGCTCCTAGCCCATGTACTCGGATTGGGCTAGCCCGACTCCGCGGCCCCATTGCTCGGCAGTCGCTCGCCGCCCGTGTACCTAAGTCACACGTGGCCTAGACACGGCAGACCTCATCTTCTCTTCACGTCTCTTCTTTGACTTCCGTTGACAATCACTCATCACATCTGGAGCCATGAGGCCCATGCTCTTCAACATGGCTCCTCATTGGAGGATCGACGTGGGATGCCTTAGCGGCACCAATAGCCCAGCTCAAGGACGAGCTGGTTTTCAAGGAGGGAAGAGATGTCATGGCCTCAAAGCAGGCCCTGGCCCGCCTATGAAAAGTACCACGTGGTACTGTAGAAGTTAGTTAGGTTCTATTTCAATTAATTAATTTAGAGTTCAGGTTAGATTAAATCAGATTAGATTAAATTATGTTTTCTGTTAGAAGTAGTTAAGATTCTGGTTGTTAGATAAGGTCAGCCCATGTCTACATAAACAAGGCTTATGCACTAAATTTATTACCAAGTAGTTCGGTTTGGCTTGTGCCTTTCTTGTATTCCTGCCTCTTCATCGCATTGCCGCAATGGCGCCACCGCGATGGAGAGTTCTAGGCCCTCGACTAACTACCTCTTTTAAATATAGTTTGAGATGATTAGTACCTACCAGTTCTAGGCCCTCCGAATAGGATAATAGCTCAAAGTAGTTTGAAGTTGTGTATTGAATATCTCAATATTCGATGCCTATTATAGTGTAAGAAAGGGGGTATTTTACCCCTCAATTACAACTGACATAGTGGAAACTATTCGGTAATCTGAATAGGGCTAAAATAGTAAGATATGTCCGAAGAGGATAGCTAAGGCAGATGTCCCATCAGTCTTGATGTTTCCCACTATAGAGACGGAGCCTTCGGAGGGTATATTCGAACTTGAGGTTCGGAGAACCCTTTGGCTTAGAAACTTCAACTTAGGGACAAGCTTCTACTTAAGAACGACATAAGTTGTCTTTGTCTCTTGATCTTGAAGAACCTAGGGATGAAGTATTTCCCCCCAATAGTAGCCCCACGAATACGCTTCTCCAATTTAACCTGTATAGTAGGAGAGTAGTATACGCAAAAATATTTTCATGCTCAGGGACTTAGAAAAAATTGAAGGCATTGTAACCATTCGAAGCATCTTTGACATCGGAGGTATGTCTAATGGAAGCTTCGAACTTGGACTCATGTGTGAAAGCTTCGCAAGGAAATGAACCGTTGCGGAGGTGAAGCATCGCAGAGAGCCGTTAATTTTGAGTCGTTGCCCTTCAAGTAGTCGTTAGGCTTCTAGGAAAAAGTAACGACATAATTTTAACCGCAAGTTCACACTTTTTTACTTTTTGGCCCCGCCATTAGTGATAGAAGTCGAACCTGCAATATGAATGCATACCCGAACTGCTAGTAACTAGAGGCGGAAGGGTTATAAAAGGGGGACTGGAACCTCAACAGAATTTTTTACAGAGCCTTGGTTCTAAACCCTCCTTCTTCAACCTTCAAGCTTTGCCAAATTTCCTGAGCAATCGACTGATGGCGAGAACCAGCGCAACGGTGCCGGCTGTGGCATGAACTTTGGCACAGAGGCAAGCATGGGCAGTGTCAGCAGCGGCGGCAATGGCGGGAGCCCCGGGGGGTTCTTGGCCCACGAACCCATGGGAACTCCGCCCACCGTCCAAGAAGCAATTGAGGCAAAGTTTTCTCCTCGGGTAGTAGGCGAGTGTTGGCGTAAAAGATTACGCTAACAGGTTTTTAGAGATTAGAAACTAACAAACGAAGTGTTAGTGAAGCAAACTATTTCAAGCCTCCGAATGGATAATAGCTCAAAACAGTTCGAAGATATGTATTGAATAACTCCGTATTCGATCCTCATTACATGGTAAAATGGGGGGTATTTATAAGCCCAAACATTAAGGAAAAGACCCTTTTACCCCTCTATTACAACTGACATAGTGGAAACTATTCGGCACCCTTAATAGGACTAAAACGGTAAAAGACTAATCTAATGAGAAAGAAGATAAGTCTTCCATCCTAGCTGGCAAAGAAGCACTCTAAAGAGTCAATGTTCGATGATATACTCCGAACTAGAGTCCGCCTCTATCCTTCGAACTTGATCTAGTATATTTCCAGAGTTAGATGCTGGAAACCTTCGATTGAATCACCTGCCTTTGTCTTGTTGCAGCAATGGCCCTGAGGATGAAGTATTTTCCCCCAACAGTAGACCCTCGAATACGCTTCTCCGCTAGATCTGTAATGTTAGGACAGCAGTATACGCAAGAAAAATAATCATGCGCTGGGGTTAATAGATTTAATCAACCTCCGAAATATGCAGAGATTCAAAACTTCGAATCAACTTCTAAGAAAATTATATTCGAACTATTTTAGAATTAACTTAAGGAGTCCGAAAGCTTTTTTAGACATAGAAGAAATAGTCGTTGCCTTTTTACTTCCAGCATAAGTTACGCAATGCGTTAACTTCGCAAAGGGTAACAGTCAAGAATATGGAACGGCAAACGTTAACGGTAAAAAATCGTGGGCCTGGGCTATAAATAGAGGACCCAGACCCTTCCCAATGCCCTTCTCACCGCTTTCGTGCAAACAAACCCTAACCTCCAAATTCCTTCTCTAGCAATCCGCGCGATTCCATGGCCAAGACAAGCTTCAAGGTCCCTGGGGCGGCTTCGGCCCTAGCCCGGAAACAAGCTGCAGCCACGGCGGCGGCAATGGCATCAACGGCGCCCTCAGCGACGGTGACTCCAGCGGCAGTAGTAGCAACACCAGTGGTTGCGCCAACGAGGAATCCCCAAAACGTTGGTCCTCACGATCTTCTCCCGGCGTCTTCGAAGTATCCGGACCAGTCTTATCAACTAGGGCCGTCAACTTGAAGAGGGAGTCGCTCGCAGCAGCAATAGAAGGAAAGATTAGCTTAGAGATCATAATCCGCAAACCTGGAAAGGAAGCCATTCCTTCGCCAAGGCCTGGAGAAGTGGTAGTGTTCGAAGCCTTCTTCGAAGCAGGATTAGGGCTTCCGGCAGTCGACTTCCTGTCGGAGGTACTGGATTTATTCCACGTCACCCTTCCCCAACTGTCTCCGAATGCAGTAGCACGCCTTGCCATCTTCGAATGGGCGTTGCAAGCTGAAGGCTGCTTCAAAGAATTAGTCGCCGTCTGAGCATGCGGGACCTAGCGGAGGAGTTCACCGGACTTCAAATTCCTCCCCTAATGGCCAACTGGCTTTTCACCTTCGAAGAAGATCCGGAGGGCAGACTCCGAAAAATCTCCTCGAACTCAAGCCCTGCAGGTAGGTTCGAAAACAATATGTTCTGTATATATTTATGTGAGGAAATGACTAATACCAACTTCTCTTTCAGCTTCTCAAGCCCCCATGACTTCGGAGCAAATTGTCCGAGCTTCGGAGAAGATTCTTGGAGTTCAAACTCCAGCTGAGAAGGAATGGAGAATGAAGCTAGTGGGTAATTGGGAGCAGCTAAACTGAGTATGGGGGGTACTCGGAGTTGCTACCCCTCCTCTTCCGGACTGGGTGCCTTCAGAGCAAGGGCCGAAGAAAAGGAAGGCGGAAGTTGGAACTTCAGCTCCTGTCAAGACTCCGTCAAAGAAGGTAGCTCGAAAACCAAAAACTATGGTGCCTTCAAGTCCGGTGGTTTCGGTCTCCGATTCCTCTGAGGACGAAGGAAGAATCGTCATTGACCTGATTGACAAGGATGAAACTTGGGCAGATGCAAGCACTAGCGATGCTGCAAACGCGCCAGATGTTCCGAGCAGCTCCGGGCAGGCTAGGACTTCTGCAGTCCAGCAAGACTTGCCACGTGAAGAAGCCCCTGCGACTTAAAGTGGAGTCGAGGTTGCTGCTGATCCAGCTTCGATTCCGGATGAAGTGGTGATTGTAGCTCCAAGAGAGGCTTCGACAGTCAACCCTTCAGCTTTAGGCTTCGAATCGGACGAAGACTTCGAGGTGTCCTTCGACCCTCCGAGTAGCCCTGTACTCACTCGCCGACAGGACTTCGGAGGTAAACTTTGCATGAACCCTTTGTTCCTTTTTCCTGCAAAATAATGCAATACATAATACCTTGATCTTGGCAGGGTCCGCTCCTATGGAAGTGACTCCTCTCGAAGATACCGCTCCTGGGGCCTCAACCTCTCCGACGCCAATTCCAGAAGTCGCACATATGGGACCTGGAAAATGTAAAGGCAAAATGGACCCCTTCCTTGCTTCGAATTCAGGATTAACTCCGTCTGAATCAACAGACGGAGGTCAATCTACAGAGGGGGGCCAATCTACCGAGGTCTCTGAATATGCGGCGTAGCGCTCCGACCCATCACTGAACAAAGACGATCAGAGGGCCTTGTCCATGCTCCCCCTCCTAGCTCCTTTCTTGGAATGAAGGACCGGATTTCGGGCCTTGCTCGAGCCTTTGGATCGAGCCAACCGCAAAGTTGGGGAGATGGACTTGGTGGCCATACATAGCGAAGCTGAGGGTTCAGAGCTCAACGTCGCCTTGGAACGGGCAGCATACCAAGTACAAAGTATCTGCAAAACAAGATTAATTTCAACTTACAAATAGTTTCTAACCTTGCTTCTTTCTCTTTGCAGCAAATAGTCTTGGCTCAAGCCGCAGCTGTCTCGAACGAGTGCGGAGGTCTTCATCTTCAGGAGAAGGTTACTGCTCTTCAGAGGAGTCTTAATGTCTCCGAAGTATGAGTTTCCCGCTTGGACGAAATGGTTTCAACGGAGAGGAGGGCTAGACAAAATCTGGAGGCTGCAAATAAAAAGCTCGAAGCCGAACAAATTGTGCTTCGGGCTAAGATAGAAAGAATGCGGGCAGAGCATGCTTCAGCGGGGGCTGAGCTAGTTAAGCTCCAAGAAGAAAAAGCTAAAGCTGCGGAGGAGGCTAGCAACTTACTTAGCCAGAAGAGTTCTCTAGCTACGGAGGCAGCTAGGCTCTCCGATGTAGTGGATGCGCTGACTTCGTCAAAGGATGTTTTGATTAAGATAAGGTAAAATTGGAGAAGGTAGCTGCGGAGGTTTTCGACAATCTCTTAGGCGTTCTAGAGTACTTCGGTACTCTTTGGACACTACCTTCGAGCGACAACGTTTCCCTGGTCCGATGGCTAAAGATGATCCAAGGAGCTGCGAAGATGATGAAGACAGCAGGCATTCGGTATGGAGAAATCTCCAGCCAAGTGGCTGCTCTCGGAGTACTTCGCTACTACGAAGATCTGGGGCTATCAATAACACCAGACTCGGGGGCGGCTCCCATTACCTTCGACGAGAACCAACTTCTAAATCCTTCTAAGGATGTGGCCGCAGCTTGGCAGGCCTTCCAAGCTTCATGGAGAGCCGAAGGTCGCACTGCGATCAAGGCTTGGATCAATGAAGGGCATCGCCAGAAGCATGCTCGGTCTCAAGACTCGAGCAGCCAGCCTCCGCCGAACCCGCAGGTCTAGTTTTGTTTTAGGATCCCGACTATGTAAAAAATCATGCTTTCATACATTATGAATGAAAATTTACTTATCATGTTTTTAGGCTTCTCAACCTCGTATGGATGATGTCGAAGTGTTAAACGTTACCGAAGAACTTCGCTTGCTATGGGCTACCTTCGATCTTTTAAAACTTCATAAACGGCCTCGATTTTTTATTCCTTGAGACAACTCTGGTGCAATTGCACCCGAAATATGTAAAGATATATTATCTTATATTAAAGAGGAAGAAAAAGAAGTTAACTTGGAAACTTCGTCTTCTGAAGACATTGCGTGGTCCGAGGACGAAGGTACTGCTGAAGAACAAGGGAAAAAGCCTGAAGAACTTTGGAGCTAGGAAAGAAGCCTTGAACGACTTCGAACATGGGCTGAACTTCAACAGGAACAAAAAGATTTTAGAGCTTCAAAGGGAGGTAGAAGAGTTAAACGCAAGGTTATTAGAACTCCCGGCTCTGGAACTAGTTCCAACCTTAATAGTAGCTCTAGAGATCGAAGGGGTCTTCGATTTCTTATTGGCATAGACACAGATTTTTCGTGATGTAATTGTAATCTGTTTGGATAATAAAGATTGAATTTTTAAAATTGTCTCCCTACTTCCCATCCCCTCTTTGGGCGTAAGCAACTTCGTGTTATACTCGAAGATGGTTAGGTGCAAAGAAAAACTTAGGAGTACAATTTTGGAGGCTCGGAGCCCCTCAGCAACTTAAAGATTGATTAAAATCTTATAAAATGCCTGACTACCTGGAGTCGTAAAACTGATAGTTTAGTACCTTTTGTTTGAAAGAAGTCACTTCGGACAAGCTTTCTGGACACTTTAATGTCCCAAATGATTGGTCACTTTGGACTCTTTTTACAGATATTCGAAGCTTATCAGCTCAAACTCTGTTTTATTTTGGCCTCCTTCGGCTCTTTTTTCGAATGCTATCAAACCAGTGGTTTGGAATTTGCATTGGTCTCCTTGCACTCTTTTTACGGATGCTTTCAAGCCAGAGCTTGGAATCCGTATTATTTGGTCTCCTTCGACTCTTTTTACGGATGCTTTCAAGCCGGTGGCTTGGAATCCGTTTTCCACTGAATTTCCCACCTCGTCGGAAGCTTCGAACCAGTGGTTCGAAGTCCGAAAAATTGGTTCAAATTAATGACACTTCCCTCCTAGCCAACTTCGCCCTTCTAGTGCGTCCACTAGAAGTAAGAAGTGTTTGAGACGTAGGCATTATCTGAACCATGAACATTATTAATGCAGAAGGTGTTTACAAATCATTACAAAGATCCCCTATGCGAAATATCGCTTTAAGTGCTCCGCATGCCATGTATGCGCTAACTCTTCGCCTTCCAAATTAGCTAACTTAAAAGAACCAAGGTGCCCTGAGCGGACAATTATGTATGGACCTTCCCACTTATTTCCAAATTTCCTTGGCGCTATAATACTTCGCAAAACAAGATGACCCGACTTAAGTTCATTAATCTTGACCTTCGGGTCGAACCAAGTCTTCGTCTGCTGCTGATACTTTGACAAATTAGCGACAGCTCGAAGTCTTGTCTCTTCTGTAAAATCAAGCGAAGTTTGCCTTTCTGCTTCTATTTCTGGTTCGGTGCTGCGAAGGGATCCTCCTTTGAGCTCTGTTTGCATCATAGCTTCGTTTCCGAATAATAGTCTGAAGGGAGTGAAACCCGTGGACCTCGTTTGAGTGGTCCGGATGGACCATAGAATCTTCGGGAGCTCCTCGGTCCACAATCCTTTTGCCAATCCCACTATTCTTCGATTCGGTCCTGACAAGATATTGCCATTGGCTCTTTCAACAGCTCCGTTAGACTGAGGATGTCTTACTGTAGCAAAGCATAGTTGTATGCCAAGATCTTCACAAAACTTCCTGAAGGGCTCTACATCAAATTGTGTCCCATTGTAAACTTTGAGTTGTCGAGGCACTCCGAATCGGCAAATGATATTTTTCCAGAAAAAATTTTGTACATTATTCGAAGTGATAGCTGTTAGGAGCTCTGCTTCGACCCACTTGGAAAAATACTCAATTGCTACCACTGCGAATTTCAAATTTCGTTTTGCTACCGGGAAGGGGCCAATAAGATCCATGCCCCATCTGGCCATGGGCCATACTGGAGCAATGACTTGAAGAGTTGTTGGCGGGCAATGACTTCTTCTTCCCATCCACTGACAACCTTGGCAGGTGTGGACTAAGTTCTCCGCATCAGCTACTATTGTATGCTAATAAAGCCCCTGGCGAAGTGTTTTTCCTGCCAAAGCTCGAGGAGCTAGATGGCTACCACAAATTCCTTCATGAATTTCTCGAAGAATTTCTTGACCTTTGGCTTGAGATATACATCGGAGCAGAGGGGAACATACTCCGGCCTTGTACAAAATACCATTGATTATATGATAATTTCGAATTCTAAGTTTCAACCTCGAAAGTTGTGGCCCTTCAGACAAATTTGCTTCTCCTTGCAACAATTCCACAATTGAACTTCACCAGTTTGTACTTGGAATGCAAAGGACTTCCGCAGAAGGGATCTGTGGCACCGAAGGTGTACTGAGTTTTTCGTAAAAAGCCTCTTCTAGAATGTCCATAGCTCTGGCCACAGATTTTGCCAAGATATTAGCTTGCGCATTTTCTACTCTAGGTATACTTCGAATGGAAATCCCTTTAAATGCTACTTCAATCTTATGGATCTCCTCCAAGTATTTTGCAAGCTGTGGATGCCGAACTTGAAAACTCTTGTCCACGTGCCCTGCTACAATTTGAGAATCTGTTTTAATGACAACTCTTGTAGCTCCCAAAGCACGTGCCTTTCGAAGTCCTAACAAAATTCCTTCATACCCCACTGTATTATTGGTAGACTTAAAGTTGAGTCTTGCGGAGTACATTGCCTTTTGCCCTGAGGGTGAAATTATCACTGCTTCGACACCTGCTCCGGATGCTTGGAAAGATCCATCGGAGTATATCGTCCAAATTCCTTCGCTTGGCTTCTCCGGAGCCCATGTTGCAGGGGGAGTCCACTCTGCCACAAAATCTGCTAACACTTGTGACTTAATTGTTGTCCTTGCCACGAAGGAGATACTGAAGGGTGCTAATTCAACAGCCCACTTCCCAATTCTCCCTGTGGAATCCTTACTTTGGAGCATATCTCCCAAGGGATATGAAGTTGGTACAATCACATTGTGTGCCAAGAAATAATGCCTTATCTTCCTCGAAGCCATTACCAGAGCATAAGTGAATTTCTTAAGCTCGGAATATCTTGTTTTTGCTCTGGACAATGCTTCAGATACAAAATAGACTGGATTCTGCACCAACTTTCCATTGAAATCAACCTCTCTAACAAGGACTACACTGACAGGAGAGCCAGTAGCTGCAAGGTAGAGGAGTAGGGTTTCGTCTGCAATAGGCACCGTGAGTGTAGCGAGGTTACTGAGATAATTCTTAATATCTTCGAAGCTTTTTTGACACTCCGGTGTCCATGCAAAATCTTCGGACCCTTTCAATGCTCTTCGTGCAGTGGCCTGATCTCCGAAAACAGTGAGCACTCCCGCTTGTGTGGGCATCTTCATACATAGATAATTATGATGCGCCACAGCTCCGAATTGATTCAACATGCCCCTTTAATAGATAACATTGTATGCATATGGGGCATCCACAACATCGAAAATCACTTCCTCCGTCCTAGCCAATAGCCCTTCTCCGAAAGTAACCTCCAGACCTATTTGGCCGAGGGCATCAAGAGGGGGTCCTGCGAAGCCTTGCAGAGGACGAGCTGTTGGGAGAAGATGCTTCCTGGAGATGCAGAGTTGATCAAAAGCTTGGACGAAGATAATATCCGCTAAACTTCCTCCGTCAATCAGCACTCTCTGGACCTCAGTCCCTGCTGTGTCGGCAGTGATGACAAGTGGGTCTGCATGTGGAAATTTTATGCCAACTGCATCATCTGCAGAAAAAGATATTGGCACATGGGACCATTCAGGCATAGCAGCTGCAGACAAAGAAGTTCCAATATGGCCCACTTCTCGGACATATTCTCTTCTCTGCTTCTTCGACATACTTCCGAGAGTCCCTCCGCCAGAGATGGGGAGGACTACTCTTTTCCCTCGATCTTGACCATCTTCCTGCTTCGGAGGTGGCATAACATTGACCACTGGAGGCCTTCTCGCAGGGTCGAAGTTCTCTATACGCGCCACAGCCTAGACAGGCTCCGGACGCACCTCGGTCGGAACTCGGTCGGTAGTGCCTCGACCCGAAGTTCTTTCAAGGTACTCGCCTCTTAAAGCGAGTATAGACTTACACGCAACAGTTGTGTGATTTCGATTCTCACCATGGACACAGCAAAAGAAGGCCTGGGCTTTGCCAGCCGACTTCCCTGGCAGCCTCCAGCCGCTGGTCTTACTTCCTGAAGGTTGCGAAGTCCTTGAGGCAAATTTCTATGGAGGTGCAATGTTCAAGACTTCTGAACAAGGATGCTTTTGCCCCCGACGCCTTTCATGCTAAGCTTCGAAGCTAGGCCCCTATGACTGTGTTGAAGTCTTCACTTCCAGCTTGACTTCTTGCACGATTGACGGAGTTGCGGCAGTTCTACGAAGCCACCCCTCTTCAGACCTTGCATACTCTTCGAAATAAGACATCAACTGAGCAACAGAAGATATATGCTTCCGGTGAAGTTTATCAAGGAGGCCTGCATGGGTAACTCCCTCTCGAGCTGCATCAACTACAGAGGATGTAGTTAACCCTCGAATTTGCGACTTCATATGAGCGAAGCGCTTGAAATACTGCCTTAAAGTCTCTCCGGGGAGCTGCTTCACCTGGAAGAGACTTACTGTTGACATTGGGGGTACAAAGGTACCCTGAAAATTGCTTATGAACTTCTTCCTTAATTGCTCCTAGGTTCTGATTGACCCTGGCTTGAAGGACCAGAACCACCGCAGGGCCACTCCTTCGAGAGCTAGAGGAAAACATTTGGCCATGGTGTCTCGTACTCCCCCGTTGGCCTCAATTGCCAATGCATAAGAATGAGAGAACTCTCCAGGGTCTTCATCTCCGGAATATTTGCAAAGCTTCGAAGTTTTGAACTTAGGGTCGAAGCGCACTTTCTGTAACTCAGGATGCAGTGGAGATTCAGTGTCGAAGGAAGCGTTCTCCGGGGCTTTGGGATAAGGAAGTTCATCGTCTTCGGGCATTTCGGGGATGACTGGGGTGGCCTGAGAATAAAGCCTATTTGCGGCTTCTTGCCGCCACCTTGCTACTTCAGCTTGGAGACTGACCATTTGAGCGGCCATATCGCCAATACCATCTTCATCTCCTCCGAAAGGACCTTCCGGGTCTTGAAATTGTATGCATCAGTTCGAAGTGGAAATTGAGGTGCAAGAGGAACTCCAATTGGCCAAAGTATGGATGGAGTTAGGGGAGGAACTCCGTATGCTCGAGGAAGGGGAATCCCTTCTGGAGTCTGAGGTGGAGGAAATGTCGAAATTCCTTCGACCTCAACTGTGTTTGAAGATATCGCTTCGGAGGTTCGAGGGGACCTCCGAGTAGGAATACCACCTGAACTCCGCTTGGGAGGCATGGTTTGAGAGCTTGGTAGAGAACGGAGTTTTTTGGACTAGGTTCCCCACGGACGGCGCCAACTATTGGCGTAAAAGATTACGCTAACAGGTTTCTAAAGATTAGAAACTAACAAACGAAGTGTTAGTGAAGCAAACTATTTCAAGCCTCTGAATGGATAATAGCTCAAAACAGTTCGAAGATATGTATTGAATAACTCCGTATTTGATCCTCATTACAGGGTAAAACAGGGGGTATTTGTAGGCCCAAACATTAAGGAAAAGACCCTTTTACCCCTCTATTACAACTGACATAGTGGAAACTATTCAGTACCCTTAATAGGGCTAAAATGGTAAAAGACTAATCTAATGAGAAAGAAGATAAGTCTTCCATCCTAGCTGGCAAAGAAGCACTCTGAAGTGTCAATGTTCGATGATATACTCCGAACTAAAGTCCGCCTCTATCCTTCGAACTTGATCTAGTATACTTCTGGAGTTAGATGCTGGAAACCTTCGATTAAATCACCTGTCTTTGTCTTGTTGCAGCAATGGCCCTGAGGATGAAGTATTTTCCCCCAACAGCGAGTATTGTGGACTGCATCGAGGAAGCGGTGAACGGGAAGCTCGGCCTGGGGATGAGAACTCTGGTCCCTAGGACGGAGTGGAGAAGTATTGGTCTTCGAGGCCTATTTCGAGGCTGGGCTAGGGCTGCCTCCAATCAATTTCTTAGCCGAGGTATTAGACATGTTTCATATCACTTTACCTTAGTTGTCACCGAATGCCATTGCATGATTGGCCATCTTCGAATGGGCCCTTCAAGTGGAAGGGTGCGAAGTGAGATCAGAAGTCTTCACAGCCATCCATGAGGTCTCCTGCCAGCCAAAACCGCATGACGGACCAGGAGACACCAAAGTACTGGTAGCCTTCGGAAGTGTGAACTTCCGACTTTGGAAGCAGTACTCGCAGCACTTCTCGGCAAAGGGCATCAATGATCGGTGGTGCACCAACTGGATACTCCGATGGTTCTATGCCGATGTCGGAGAAGGTTCTAGCCTCGCTGGCCCCTACAAGAAATTTGGTGCCAGAAGGAAGCCGAAGCCACTCCGGACCTAATGGGGGATTGGTCCCGATCTTCCGTTAGGTAAGGATAACTTGGATTGGTGGAGAATCTCGACATTGGTGATCCAAGGCTCTAGTCCGGCGGATCAAAACTTGCAATCGTTACACCACTATCTCCGTTGGTTATCAACCACGCAGGACGCGATTGACCTCGCCACGAAGGCTAATTCCTGCAAGCGAACCCAAGAACACAAGCAAGAACAGGAAGGATACAAGTCGTATGCCAAATCACAGATAAACTATGAAGAGGAGAGGTTTCACAAACGCCGATGCAGCATCCAATCGGTCCGGTGCAGGGGCGGGATCTAAACACACAAGTGTAGATGCAAACAAAGCAAAACCTAACCCTAAAGGCGGCTGGTGTGATTATATAAGGCATGGGCAGCCTATAGAAGGCGAACAGACTCAGTAGAAGGCGAACAGACTCAGTAAAGGGCGAACAGACTCAGACTATGGGCCAACACGGCCCAACTCTGTCACGCAGTACTGTTTCAAACACGCAGGACGACTCGAGACTCCAAATGAGGCGAGACCAATGGCAAACGATCCGACTTCTCCTCAGCTTTCCAAAAAGTCCAAGAACGCGCCAATCGGACTTCGTATGAGGAAGTTACGCCCATTTTGGTGCATGGTGGTTGATGTAGTCCGAACCATCGATTTCTTGACTTCAACTCCAACTCTCCCATTCCATCTTCCATGTTCCTAAGCAACAAGATATCACTAGTATTCAGTAGCATCCCATCCAAACAAATATTAACATAGTTGCTAAGGAAAGAATTAACCTCATGGTTCAAGCGACGAGCACGGGCGCGTGTGATTGGTCCCTGTAATTTAATTGTAGGTTGATGGTGCATGTGAGTATCATGTTGGTGCGTGTGTGTATCATGTGAAGTGATGTCCTCATCATTCTCTCCCTCTTGAATTGGAGTCGTCCTCGACTCAAACTCATCATCACCTCCCAAATAGGGCTTTAAATCTGAAATGTTAAATGTGGGACTAACCCCAAAAGCTGCAGGCAACTCAAGTTTATATGCATTATCATTGATCTTCTCAAGCACACGGAAAGGACCATCAGCACGGGGCATCAATTTAGACTTTCTCAAATCAGGAAAACGATCCTTGCGCAAATGCAACCAAACAAGATCACCCGGTTCAAATGTTATCTCTTTTCTACCCTTACTACCATAAGCACGATATTTCTCATTCATTTTCTCTATGTTTGATTTAGTAGTTTCATGTATCTTAAGTAATAATTCAGCACGTGTAGTAGCATCAAAATTCAATTTTTCAGATGGTGGCAATGGTAGAAAATCAATAGGAGCACGCGGATTAAAGCCATAGACCACTTGAAATGGACTTACCTTAGTAGTAGAGTGTACTGACCTATTATATGCAAACTCAATATGAGGTAGACATTCTTCCCAGAGCTTCAAGTTGGTCTTCAAAACAGCCCTCAACATGGTGGACAATGTACGGTTGACGACCTCCGTTCGCCCATCCGTTTGGGGGTGACAAGTAGTAGAAAACAGCAGCTTCGTCCCTAGCTTATGCCACAATGTCCTCCAAAAATGACTTAAGAATTTAGCATCACGATCTGAAACGATGGTATTGGGAACTCCATTCAAGCGTACGACCTCTCTGAAAAACAAATCAGCAACATTGGTAGCGTCGTCGCTCTTTTGACAAGGTATAAAATGCGCCATTTTAGAGAACCGATCTACCACCACAAAAATACTATCTCTCCCCCTCATAGTTCTAGGTAATCCTAACACAAAATCCATAGAAATATCCTCCCAAGGTACACTAGGAACGGGCGGAGGCATATAAAGACCATGTGGGTTTATACGGGACTTAGCTTTATTGCAAGTAGTGCATCGTGCCACATAGCGCTCAACATCTCGTCTCATCCTAGGCCAATAGAAGTGTGTGGACAGCACATCTTCAGTTTTCTTTGATCCAAAATGACCCATCAAACCACCACCATGTGCTTCCTGCAATAACAATAAGCGAAGAGAGCTAGCCGGCACACATAACTTGTTAGCACGAAAAAGATATCCATTATTCAGCACATATTTGTTCCAAGCACGGTCGTCTGTACAATTTGAAAAAGCATCCTTGAAGTCCAAATCAGTAGCATACATGTACTTCAATGTTTCTAAACCAAAGATCTTATAATCAAGTTGAGATAGCAAAGTATAACGTCTAGATAAAGCATCGGCATTCACATTATCTTTCCCTTTCTTATGCTTAATGATATATGGAAAAGTCTCAATAAATTCTACCCATTTAGCATGTTGTTTATTCAGATTTGCTTGACTACGTATATGCTTCAATGCTTCATGATCCGAATGAATAATAAACTCCTTAGCAAAAGGTAATGTTGCCAAGTTTTAAGCACACGCACTAAGGCATACAATTCCTTATCATAGGTAGAATAATTCAAATGTGGACCATGTAATTTCTCACTAAAATAGGCCACGGGTTTACCTCCTTGTAGCAGCACACCTCCTAATCCAAAACCACTAGCATCACATTCTAACTCTAAAGGCTTACTGAAGTCGGGTAGCTGAAGTAGAGGTGCATGTGTAAGGCGATCCTTGAGTGTGGCAAAAGCTTGTTCTTGTGCTGGTTCCCAAGTAAAAGTAACTCCCTTCTTGGTCAACTCATGCAAAGGACCGGCTATGGTGCTGAAATCTTTCACAAAATGCCGGTAGAAACCTACAAGACCAAGAAAACTACGTACTGCAAGGTTAGTTTTAGTTGCAAGCATGGCACATCCTTTCAGATTAATAACTTGTGATGAAGAAGGAGAAACAACTTTATCTTTTTATTGCCTCGAAAGTGTTTTAGCTACTTGCTGATTTTCAGAGGGTTGTTTGCTCGTTTGTGCGTCCTTAGCATGTTTTTCTTGTTCAAATTTCACAATTTCAGCAGGAGTCATACGAAGCAATGTAACTTTCTTTCCTTTATACATAAATGTGTACTTATTGCTCCTACCATGGTGTGTAGCATCAGTATCATACTGCCAAGGTATACAAAGTAATAGAGAACATGCTTGCATTGGTACTACATCAAAATCAGCAACTCCGACGTATGTACCAATGGAAAATTTGATGTGAGCAGTTTGTGTTACTTTGTCCTTACCGCTATTGTTGAACCATTGCATATGGTAAGGGTGTGGATGCGCACGTGTTGGAAGTTGAAGCTTCATTACCATGTCATGGCTCACCAAATTGTTGCAACTACCGCTGTCTATGATGACACGTACACGGCGGTCATTGACGACAAAGAAGGTCTGAAACAGATTGTTCTGTTGTGCCTGGTCATCCTGCTCCATGTGAGTGCTCAAAACACGTTGTACAATAAGTGCGTTGTTATCTGCCATGTTAGTGAATAGACAAACAACAAAGAATAATCCTTATGGAACGCAACTAAGGTGGAGTATTGGGTGGGTGGTGGAAGCAATCCGTCAAGCGCCTTACCCACGCTTGCAAGTGTTCTTACCACGCCGCAGTGAGGTCACCGGCCTACAGGCGAAGAACCAAGTGGAGGGTGGTGTGCAATTGCAAGAAATGAACCTGTCTTGACCAAGAGAAAGGTGTAGCTTGGAAGGCAAAGTGAGTAGCAAGGATTAGCGATAGTAATAACAGTTAAACCAAGTTCAATAAGTGTTCCCTAGTACTTGTCAAAGTTGCTGGCCTTAGTGCTTCCAAGGTGAAAATTCAAGCAATATAGGAAACTATGTGCCCAAAACTCAAGTGGAGGCAATAATAGGCCAAAATTCTGTTCTCTGCCGCTGCCACTGATCGGACAAGGGATCGGACAAGAGATCAGACAAGGGATCGGATATGTGCCAAATTTTTTTTTTCTGCTGCTAATCGGACAAGGGATCGTACAAGAGATCGGACAAGGGATCGGACAAGAATTCGGACAAGCAAATCGACAGGACCGGTTTGCTGCTGCCTCTAATCGGACAAGAGATCGGACAAGGGATCGGACAAGGGTATGTGCCAATTTTTTTTTCACTCTATTTTTTTTAACAAGGATGACAAGAGATGCAACCACAAAAATTGGCACCTGCAACTGAGGTGGGATGTGGTTCATAGAAATTCAAAAAGTTCGCTGAACGGCGAGCAAAAACTTTGTCTAATTTTTTTCTTTATCTTCCTGATTTTTTTGGCGATTCTGATGAAGGCTAACAGGGAAACCCTGTTAGGTTACCCCCCAAATTGGGTCAGGAAGTCGCTCAAAAACTTTCAGATTTTTCTACCAAACGAGAGAAAAGTTATGCCTGTTTTACCGAAGGGGGGTCACAAAGACTCGATGTGGAAAATGAATAGGGTTGTGGGGGGGTTTCGGGTGGGGAAATTTTTTTTTTGAGACACAAGACCAACTACTACTCAAACGACATAGAGGAATGACTAAACCAGCAACAATACTCGACCAAGAACACAAACTCAATAAAGTTAAAAACTGAAATTAAAATCGCAAGGCACAAAGGGGTTCTCGGTGGGGATTTTTTTTTGGTGCAGGTTTTCTGGACTCTAGGTAAAAATAAAAACAGATCGAGATTACCTAACGGGAAACCTGTGCTCTGATACCAACTAATGGGGGATTGGTCCCGATCTTCCGTTAGGTAAGGATAACTTGGATTGGTGGAGAATCTCGACGTTGGCGATCCAAGGCTCCGGTCCGGCGGATCAAAACCTTGCAATCGTTACACCACTGTCTCCGTTGGTTATCAACCACGCAAGACGCGATTGACCTCGCCACGAAGGCTAATTCCTGCAAGCGAACCCAAGAACACAAGCAAGAACAGGAAGGATACAAGTCGTATGCCAAATCACAGATAAACTATGAAGAGGAGAGGTTTCACAAACGCCGATGCAGCAGCCAATCTGTCCGGCGCAGGGGCGGGATCTAAACACACAAGTGTAGATGCAAACATTACATTGTCCTAGTTCATACCAAAGTGCTATGGTACGCAGTCCAGAACAATGTAATGCGACAAAACAAACCCACCTGGATCTTTTCAAGTTATGCATAAAAAGGCATGGAATTTTCATTTTTCTTGATTTTTCATCATTTGCATATTTGCATCTAAGTCAGGAACTAGCTACAAGGCATGTAACAGATAGCAAGAACATTCAGCCTACGCATGCTAGTTACCAGAAGAAATGGTGATCATTTTTTCAAGTTTTTAAAAACATAAAAAGCCATGCATATGACAGATATTAGATATATCAAGTGAACTGAATCAAAGCATGTTCATTGACAAATAATCAAAAGCATGTACCAGCTAGAGTAAGTAAAGCAGTTCAATCATATAACAGAAGCAAGCTCAAAAGTGTGATATGTGAATATGCAAGATATGAACACACACAAAAAGACTCAAGAAAAGAGTAAAGAAGAAAGAAAACTGACGCAAAATATCCTAAAAAGGATACACAACACCCAAATCCCCTCGTAAACGCTCAAATGTAGACTGATCTAGGGGTTTGGTAAAAAAGTCAGCCAACTGATGATGGGTATCAACATGAACAAGGTCAATGACACCTTTCTCATATTGATCCCTCAGAAAGTGAAAGCGCACATCAATATGTTTGGTTTTTGAATGGAGACATGGGTTTTTCCCTACACTAATAGCACTAGTGCTGTCGCAAAACAATGGAACCTTGGTAGGAAAGAACAACCCAAAATCTCGCAGAGTGGAAATCATCCAAACCAACTGTGAGCAGCAGCTAGCAGTAGCTACATACTCAGCCTCTGTGGTCGAAAGAGCAACTCCAGATTGCTTTCGAGAAGACCAAGAGACAAGAGAAGAACCAAGAAACTGGAAAGTACCGGAAGTCGACTTGCGATCCAACCGACACCCACCAAAGTGGGCATCCGAAAAGCCAGATAAATCAAGAGATGATGATGCTGAATAGTAAAAACCGAGATCGGGCGCATAAGTGAGATACCTGAAGATGCGCTTGACAGCCTGCCGATGAGACGCGCGTGGTGAAGACTGGAAACGCGCGCAAAGTCCCACGGCGAACTGTATGTCAGGTCTTGTCGTCGTTAAGTACAGCAGCGAACTGATCATCCCTCGAAACTCTCTCTCGTTGACCTTGACGCCGCTCTCGTCCTTGTCAAGACCCCCAGATGTGCCCATCGGTGTCATCTGCGGCTTCAACTCCCCACCAAAGTCAAATTTCTTAAGCATGTCACGAGTGTACTTACCTTGGTGGATGAAGGTGCCATCCTTGGTCTGCTTGATCTGGAGCCCTAAGAAATACTTGCGCTCACCCATGAGGCTCATCTCAAACTCACTATACATCTGCTCAAAAAACTTGGACACAAGAGAATCAGTAGTACCGCCAAAGATAATATCATCCACGTAAATCTGAGCAACCAAGAAATCAGAAGCAACTCTGAGCAAGAAGAGAGTTTTATCCACCGAACCAATCACAAAGCCCTTCCCCAACAAAAATTGCTTCAACCGGTCATACCAAGCCCTAGGGGCTTGCTTCAACCGGTATAAAGCCTTTTGAAGCTTAAAAACATGTCGAGGAAACTTAGGGTTCTCAAAACCGGGGGTTGCCTAACATAAACTTCCTCCTCTATGAACCCGTTCAGAAAAGCACTCTTAACGTCCATTTGAAAAAGCTTAAAACCCTTCGAAGCGGCAAAAGCTAGGAGAATGCGAATGGACTCAAGACGGGCAACAGGGGCGAAAGTTTCTTCAAAATCAATACCTTCTTTCTGGAAAAAACCCTGGGCAACTTGTCGAGCCTTGTTGCGCACCACAACCCCATCTTCACCTTGTTTGTTTTTGAACACCCACTTGGTGCCTATGTGGTTGCATCCTGGTGGCGGCCCAACTAGTGTCCAAACCCGATTACGGACAAAGTTCTCAAGCTCTTCTTGCATAGCATTAACCCAATTAGAATCAGAAAGAGCATGAGAAACATCTCTGGGCTCAAAAGATGCAACAAAAGCAGATTCAGCAAACACAGCAAGAGAGGCACTAGATGAACGCAAAGTTCTCTCAGTCAAATCGCCAATGATGAGCTCTGAGGGATGGTCACGTTGAACTGCTCGGGTTCCCTGGTGATCTGAAGTCACCTCACCGGAGTCAGCAGCTGGCACCTCTGGACTTGACTAAGGAGGCTCGATCGAAGTGGAAGAAGTGATCAGAGGTCCGCCCTCATCCTCAGTCAAAGTCTCAGAAGGTGTGGGCTCTGCGGGGGGTGCAGAAGGCCCACCCTCATCAGCAGCTGGAGTATCCTCATCTTCCTCGAAGATGGACTCTCCGAGCTCACCATCATCAGAAAACTCAAAAGAAGGAGTCAAAGAAGGCAAGGACTCATCAAAGGAAACCTCGCAAGTCTCGACAAGCAGCTGGGATTCGAGGTTCCAAACACGGAAACCTCGAGAATGCAAAGTGTATCCAAGAAAAACACCATCCCAGCAACGAGACTCAAACTTGTCCAAATGCCCTCCCTTCTTGAGCACAAAGCACTTGCAGCCAAACGCTCGCAAGTCGCTCCCCTTGGGTCGACTGCCAAACCGCAACTCATATGATGTCTTACCAAGGTAAGCTCTAAGAAAAATGCGGTTGGCCAGATAGCAAGCCGTGTTCATGGCTTCAGCCAAAAAATGCCTAGGAGTCCTGTGCTCATCGAGCATCGTCCTGGCCATCTCGACTAGCGTGCGGTTCTTTCGTTCCACAACGTCGTTCTGTGGGGGAGTGTAAGGAGAAAAAAACTGATGGTCAAGACCTTGATCACTACAGAAACTGACGAACTGAGACTTCTTGAACTCAGAGCCGTTGTCAGAGTGAATTGCTCGCATCCGACCATTGTTCTCATTCTTCAGTTTCAAAATCAGGTCATGAACAAACTGAAAAGTTTCATCCTTAGACTCCAAAAAGAAAACCCACGAGAATCGAGAGAAGTCGTCAACAATGACAAGTGCGTACCACTTCCCACCGACTGAACGTACCCAAGCTAGACCAACAGTGTCCAAGTGTAAAAGCTCGTCCGGATACGAAGTCATCACCTGAGTCACAGGTGAGTGAGAAGCGGCAACCATTTTCCCATGACGATAGGGATGACAAACTAGATCTTTCTCCATCTTAAGCTTGGGCAATCCTCGGATGAGGTCCATAGAGCTTAACCTGACTAGCAAATCAAAACTCAAATGACCTAACCTCCTATGCCACTTCTAGAGCTCAGAGGAAGATCCAGCTATCAAACAGCGAGAAGGGCCAAAAGAACTAGAGAAGTCAATTCGAAAAACTTTACCAAATGGTAAAATCTAGCAGATCAAAGACCCTCTAGAATCAAACACAGAAGAATCGCCCTTCTTAAAACACACTTCCAAACCATCCTCAAGAAGTTGTGAAACAGAAATCAAATTGAAGTTCAGATTTTTAACCAAAGCAACATTCTTCAAAGAGAAATGATCTGAAATGCGAATTGAGCCAATGCCACTTACTTTCCCTTGACCATTGTTCTCGAATGTGATGTACTCTTTGGAGCTCGGGGGAGTGAGACTGGAGAACCATCTGCGATGTCCCGTCATGTAGCGAGAGCATCCTGAGTCCATGATCCAAACGTCCTCCAGTCCCTGATCCTGCACAATCAGTGGCTGTAAGTGGGAGCAAATGGTCCAGCACCAGGTTTAGAAAAGGAGCTAAACCAGTGTCGAGCCATCTGCTCAAAAGACGGAAAACAGAATCATCATGAAAGTTCGGACCAAAACGCGGCTCAAAGTGCGGTCCTCGGTTCTGCCTAGAGCCTCGGCTACGAGGTCCAGGACCATAGCCAAAACGGCCTGAAGCTCTGCCGGAACGACCACCACCGACTGGAGCACGGGCAAGAAAGTTGTCTCCTCTACCACCACCTACAAGATGTGTCCTGGCCTCCAGCCTCTCCCCGCGTCGAGAAACACGCAGTCTACCACCCTGCTGGTAGAACTGCTCCTGATCACCACGAGCTCTCTCTGCTCTCTCAACCCACTTCCTTCTGAAGCAAAACTCCGCAAGATGCCTGTCTCTCTGACAGTACTCACAATGATAGGTGGGCTTCTTGGGATGTGGTTGAGGCTTGGGATTCTTGGTCTTAGTGGTGTTAGGTGTAGTCTTTTTGGGTTGAGAGGGTCCAGGAAGAGAGTCAAGAGAAGTGTGGAGGTGTTTGGGCTTTGGAACCCAGATAGGTTTCTTGGGTTGAGCTTTAGGTGGCTCATGGATCACTCCATCCTTGGGCTGACAAGCCTGGGAAGACTCAGTGGAGTGAGTCTTGGGATACCTCTGCTTTGGAGTCATTTTACTCCACTCCACTGCCCGGCTAATGGCACTCTCAAAGTCAGCCTTGGTGTAGGTGTAACCTACCCCAAACCCATCCTGCCTCTTGAACTGCTGGATCATCATGCCAAGCTGAGGCTCTCTGGCACTGATCCAACTCAGGATAGAACAGAGATAAAAGTTCTCATTCTGAGAATCAGCTAGCTCCTCTCTCAAGGCAGCTAGAACCTCCACCTGAGACAAGCAGGTCTCACACTCGCTATCTATCTAGACAGACTTCTCGGCTTTCAGCTTAATCAACTCCATTCTAAGAGACAGACAGTTCTCACAGACAGTGGGTGGAACTGACAGTGTCTCAAGCTCTAGCCTAGTCTGTGCTAGCTCAGCTCTCACTCTCTCTAAATCCTCTAAATGCTCATCGCCCTTGGCTTTCAGCTCAGCTAAGACAGCTAGATGAGAAGGGCAATTAGCACAGGGTGGAACGACAGTGGCTTGAGCATCTTTCAGCTCCAGCTGAGCGCTTTCAAGCTCAATCGCCAAAGCATCCCTCTCATCAACCCTTTCTGTGTACCTGGACTTCAGAGTCGACAGGTCACACAGAAGCACCTCACACTTCGGGCACTCACTGCTATCACCCAAGCAAGGGGAAGAAGATAGACTCTCAATTCTGCCATTGGCCACAGCAAGCTCACTCTCTAACTTATCTATCCTCTTCTTAGCCCTCCTAAACAGTTTTTTCCCGATATTTCAACTCCTGGCGATTGCTCTCAAGTAAATCAACGATTTCACGTTCATAGGATGATACCTTCTCGTTGTCATCGTCGTCGGAGTCGTCGGAGGAGCTCTTTTTTTTCCTTATCACTTCACATGATACACACACGCACCAACATGATACTCACATGCACCATCAACCTACAATTAAATTACAGGGACCAATCACACGCGCCCGTGCCCGTCGCTTGAACCATGAGGTTAATTCTTTCCTTAGCAACTATGTTAATATTTGCTTGGATGGGATGCTACTGAATACTAGTGATATCTTGTTGCTTAGGAACATGGGAGATGGAATGGGAGAGTTGGAGTTGAAGACGGAGTCACACGGATGATTTGAAGTCAAGAATTCGCTGGTTCGGACTACATCAACCACCCTTCACCAAAATGGGCGTAACTTCCTCATACGAAGTCCGATTGGCACGTTCTTGGACTTTTTGGAAAGCTGAGGAGAAGACGGATCGTTTGCCATTGGTTTCACCTCATTTGGAGTCTCGAGTCGGCGTGTGTGTTTGAAACAGTCCTGCGTGATAGAATTGGGCCGAGTTGGATCTTGTACTGAGTTGGCCCATAGTCTGAGTCTGTTCGCCTTCTATAGGCTGCCACGCTTTATATACTCACACCAGCCGCCTTTAGGGTTAGGTTTTGCTTTGTTTGCATCTACACTTGTGTGTTTAGATCCCGCCTCTTGCACCGGACCGATTGGCTGCTGCATCGGCGTTTGTGAAACCTTACCTTATCATCGTTTGTCTGTGATTTGGCATTCGACTTGTATCCTTCTTGTTCTTGCTTGTGTTCTTGGGTTCGCTTGCAGGAATTAGCCTTCGTGGCGAGGTCAATCGCGTCCTGCGTGGTTGATAACCAACGGAGACAGTGGTGTAGCGATTGCATGGTTTTGATCTGCCGGACTGGAGCCTTGGATCGTCAACGTCGAGATTCTCCACCAATCCAAGTTATCCTTACCTAACGGAAGATCGGGACCAATCCCCCATCAGTTGGTATCAGAGCAAAGGTTTCCCGTTAGGTAATCTCGATCTTCTTTTGTTTTACCTAGAGTCCAGAAAAACCGCACCAAAAAAAATCCCCACCGAGAACCCCTTTGTGCCTTGCGATTTTAATTTCAGTTTTTAACTTTGTTGAGTTTGTGTTCTTGGTCGAGTCTTGTTGCTGGTTTAGTCATCCCTCTGTGTCATTTGAGTAGTAGTTGGTCTTGTGTCTCAAAAAATTCCCCACCCGAAACCCCCCCCCCCCCCACAACCCTATTCGTTTTCCACATCGAGTCTTTGTGACCCCCCTTCGGTAAATCAGGCATAACTTTTCGCTCGTTTGGCAGAAAAATCTGAAATTTTTTGAGCGTCTTCCTGACCCAATTTGGGGGGTACCCTAATACGGTTCCCCTATTAGCCCTCACCAGAATCGCCAAAAAAAATTAGGAAGATAAAGAAAAAAAAATGGTCAAAGTTTTTGCTCGCCGTTCAGCGAACTTGTTGAATTTCTGTGAACCACATCCCACCTCAGTTGCAGGTGCCAATTTTTGTGGTTGTATATCTTGTCATTCTTTTTCAAAAAAAAATAGAGTGAAAAAAAAAAGAAAAAAAAAGAGAGAAAAAAAAAGAGAAGCGGTCCTGTCTATTGCTTATCCGATCAGCGGCAGTAACATATTCTGCTTGTCCGATCTCTTGTCCGATCCCTTCTCCGAACTCTTGTCTGATCCCTTGTCCGATCAGTGGCAGTAACAGATTTTCAGCGGCAGTAACAGATTCTGCTTGTCCGATCTCTTGTCCGATCCCTTGTCCGATCTCTTGTTTGATCTCTTGTCCGATCAGCGGCTAAAAAAATAAAAAAAAAATTGCTTGAATTTTCACATTGGGAGCACTAAGGTCAGCAACTTTGACGAATATTAGGGAACACTTATTGAACTTGGTTTAACTATTATTACTATCGCTAATCCTTGCTACTCACTTTGCCTTCCAAGCTACACCTTCTCTTGGTCAGGACAGGTTCATTTCTTGCAATTGCACACCACCCTCCGCTTGGTTCATCACCTGTAGGCCGATGACCTCACTGCGGCGTGGTAAGAACACTTGCAAGCGTGGGTAAGGCGCTTGACGGTTTGCTTCCTCCACACACCCACCACCTCACCTAGTTGTGTTCCATAGGAAATATTCTTTGTTGTTTTGTCTTTTCACTAACATGGCAGATAACAGCGGTACCCCTCCATCTGATTTTAATGACTGTGTCTCACGACGTGCTCTACTAGAGTCTCAGCGGCAGACCCAACATTCCATCGAATGTCTCGCGCGTACTGTGGCTGACCTAGTGGACCAGATGACTGCCTTAGAAACACGTTTGCCTGCTGCACAAGCCAACGACGACCATGTTGAAGAGGAAGACGACCATCTTGAAGAGGAATACGACCTATCCGATGCCGAGAACAATGGCATTGACCCTGACGAGGCTGCACATCATCCCTTTCAGTTCAATCATCAAGGTATGGGCGGCCACCGCAACCGCCATCCACGAGGTAACATTGGCAACCGCGGAAACAATGATCCCTATTCCAAGGTAATTTTTCAGTACCTCATTTTGCTGGCACCTATGATCCAGATGAATACTTAGATTGGGAGATGTCAGTCGAACAAAAATTTAATGCCCACATGGTTCCTGCTATCCACCGCGTGCGCTTAGCTACTAGTGACTTCACTGGATATGCTCTTCTTGGTGGACTGAAATAGTTCAGGTTGGCAATGAGCCACAAAATTGGGGTATGTTAAAACGGCAAATGCGTGGTAGATGGGTCCCTCCTTCATATAAACGTGATTTGAGAAAAAAAATTGCAGCGCCTAAACCAAGGAAATAAATCGGTAGAGGAGTATTATCAGGAGTTGCAAATAGGTTGCATGCGTGCTGAAATTGAGGAGGACAATGAGGATAAAATGGCCCGTTTTATGGTGGTTTAAGACGTGAAATTCAGGATATCATTGATTATAAAAAATACAATACTATCACTCGTCTTTTCCACCTTGCTATGCTTGCAGAAAAAGAATTGCAGGGTCGCCAACAACCGCAACGCAGCATGAGGACCAACATTAGTGGTGCTACTTCATGCTCAAGCGAGCAGCAGCAACGACCACCACCACCACCTTCTCGACCGGCAGCTACATCAGCACCTTCTACATCTACAGCATCCAAGGCTGAGAGTTCCAAGACTGCAGCATCCAAGGCGCCAGCCAAGCCCACCTCCTCGGCGGCCTCTACCGAACGTTCTGCAGCGATCCAGTGTCATCGATGCAAAGGATTTGGCCACATTATAAAGGACTGCTCTAGTCAGCGGGCTTATATTGCTACGGAAGATGGTGGCTACGTAAGTGCTAGTGATGTTGAAGATGAATATGCACTTGCTGCTAACATTGCAGGAGATGACGATACGTCCGACGATGACGCTGTTTTTTGCACCGGATGTCTCTGCCGGCCATAAAGCACTTATTGTACAACGTGTTTTAAGCACTCACATGGAGCAGGATGACCGGGCACAACGGAATAATTTGTTTCAGACCTTCTTCATCGTCAATGACCATCGTATACGTGTCATCATCGACAGCGGTAGTTGCAACAATTTGGTGAGCCCCGACATGGTAACGAAGCTTCAACTTCCCACACGTGCGCATCCACATCCTTACCATGTGAAATGGTTCAACAATAGCGGTAAGGTCAAGGTAACACAAACTGCTCACATCAAATTTTCCATTGGTACATACTTCGGAGTTGCTAATTTTGATGTAGTACCAATGCAAGCATGTTCTCTGTTACTTGGTAGACCTTGGGAGTATGATACTGATGCTACACACCATGGTAGGAGCAATAAGTACACATTTATGTATAAAGAAAAGAAAGTTACATTGCTTCCTATGACTCCTGCTGAAATTGTGAAATTTGAACAAGAAAAACATGCTAGGGACGCACAAAAGAGCAAACAACCTTCTGAAAATCAGCAAGTAGCTAAGACACTTTTGAGACAACAGAAAGATAAAATTGCTTCTCCTTCTTCATCACAAGTTATTAATCTGAAAGGACGTGTCATGCTTGCAACTAAAACTGACCTTGCTGAAATTTGTGATGATACTCCCTTGCTATATGGCTTGATTTGCACAAACGTGCTGTTTTCACTTGCGAACATTCCTAGCTCTGTTCCTGTTGCAGTCACTGACCTTTTGTAGGAGTTTAACGATGTTTTTCCTGCTGAGATACCACCCGGGCTGCCACCGATACGTGGCATCGAGCACCAAATTGATTTGATCCCGGGAGCGTCTCTTCCTAATCGTGCAGCATACCGTACCAATCCGGAGGAGACAAAAGAAATTGTGCGCCAAGTACAGGACCTTCTTGATCGTGGGTACGTCCGTGAAAGCCTTAGTCCTTGTGCAGTACTCGTTCTTTTGGTGCCTAAGAAAAATGGTAGTTGGTGCATGTGTGTTGATTGTCGTGCTATTAATAATATCACCATTTGATATCGACACCCTATTCCTAGATTGGATGACATGCTTGATGAGCTTAGTGGTGCCATTATCTTTAGTAAGATCGATCTCCGTAGTGGCTACCACCAAATTCGCATGAAACTAGGTGATGAATGGAAAACTGCTTTTAAAACAAAGTTTGGGTTATATGAGTGGCTTGTCATGCCTTTTGGACTTACTAATGCACCTAGTACCTTCATGCGCTTGATGAATGAAGTCCTACGGCACTTTATAGGAAGCTTTGTGGTTGTATACTTTGATGATATCTTGGTTTATAGCAAGTCTCTCACTGAACATGTTGAACACCTACGTGCTGTTTTTTCTGTCCTCCGTGAGGCTAGAATGTTTGGTAACCTTGAGAAGTGCACGTTTTGCACGGATCGAGTTGTGTTTCTTGGATATGTTGTCACTTCACAGGGTATTGAGGTTGACGCGGCAAAGGTAGAAGCAATCAACAGCTGGCCATAACCCCAAACTATCACATAGGTACGTAGTTTTCTTGGTCTTGCAGGTTTCTATCGGTGTTTTGTGAAAGATTTCGGCACCATAGCCGGTCCTTTGCATGAGTTGACCAAGAAGGGAGTTACTTTTATTTGGGAACCAGCACAAGAACAAGCTTTTGCCACACTCAAGGATCGCCTTACACATGCACCTCTACTTCAGCTACCCGACTTCAGTAAGCCTTTGAGTTAGAATATGATGCTAGTGGTTTTGGATTAGGAGGTGTGCTGCTACAAGGAGGTAAACCTGTGGCCTATTTTAGTGAGAAATTACATGGCCCATAGTTGAATTATTCTACCTATGATAAGGAATTATATACCTTAGTGCGTGTGCTTGAAACTTGGCAACATTACCTTTGCCTAAGGAGTTTATTATTCATTCGGATCATGAAGCATTAAAGCATATACGTAGTCAAGCAAATCTGAATAAACGACATGCTAAATGGGTAGAATTTATTGAGACTTTTCTATATATCATTAAGCATAAGAAAGGGAAAGATAATGTGATTGCCGATGCTTTATCTAGACGTTATACATTGCTTTCTCAACTTGATTATAAGATCTTTGGTTTAGAAACATTGAAGGACTTGTATGCTACTGATTTGGACTTCAAAGATGCTTTTGCAAATTGTACAGATGACCGTGCTTGGAACAAATTTGTGCTGAATAATGGATATCTTTTTCGTGCTAACAAGTTATGTGTGCCGGCTAGCTCTCTTCGCTTGTTGTTTATTGCAGGAAGCACATGGTGGTGGTTTGATGGGTCATTTTGGATCAAAGAAAACTGAAGATGTGCTCTCCACACACTTCTATTGGCCTAGGATGAGACGAGATGTTGAGCGCTATGTGGCACGATGCACTACTTGCAATAAAGCTAAGTCCCGTCTAAACCCACATGGTCTTTATATGCCTCTGCCCGTTCCTAGTGTACCTTGGGAGGATATTTCTATGGATTTTGTGTTAGGATTACCTAGAACTAGGAGGGGGAGAGATAGTATTTTGTGGTGGTAGATCGGTTCTATAAAATGGCGCATTTTATACCTTGTCACAAGAGCGACGACGCTACCAATGTTGCTGATTTGTTTTTCAGAGAGGTCATACGCTTGCATGGAGTTCCCAATACCATCGTTTCAGATCGTGATGCTAAATTCTTAAGTCATTTTTGGAGGATGTTGTGACATAAGCTAGGGACGAAGCTGCTGTTTTCTACTACTTGTCACCCCCAAACGGATGGGCAAACAAAGGTTGTCAACCGTACATTGTCCACCATGTTGAGGGCTGTTTTGAAGACCAACTTGAAGCTCTGGGAAGAGTGTCTACCTCATATTGAGTTTGCATATAATAGGTTGAGAAACCAAGGGTTGGTTTCGGCATTTGTGATGAGTGATTGACAGGCCTTTTACCCTCGGGTTCGAAGGGGTACCTCCGAAGGTGTTCGGAGGTGGTTTCACCGAAGGGTGTTCGGTGGTTTGGTTGCTGCAGTTGTTGCAGCGGAGTGTGCTTGTCGGAGGGGTCCGACAGTACACGATGACTGGGTTTGTACCAAAGGCTTCGATACTTTGGGCGGTACACCGGAGTGTGTGCCGAAGGTCGCTAACCCGGAGAGGTCTCCGGAGTACTAGATACACTTGTCTGTTTGTTTGTGGTGCGCAGGGACTTCGGAGGCGACGGACAGGTTCGCAGCAGGTGAACCTAGGTCAAGCGGGAGGCTTGATGCCAGGGGAGCGGGGAGCTCCGTCACGGTGGCTGCGAAGGGGTCTGGGTCGGTCCTCGGGTCGAGGTGCGCCAGGTGAAGGCAGAGAGTGCGGAGCGTGCCTCCTGGTGAAGGTACTCCGAGACAAAGTCCTCAGAGGTGAGGCACTTCGAAGATACTCCGAATGGAGTGACTTCGGAGTTGGTGGATCAAGTCCTCTGCGGAGGCAAGGCATTCGAAGTGTGCTCCGGAGGGAGACATTCGAAGGTACCCGACGAAGGTCTCAGAAATCGAGGCGCATTGAAGGCATGGTCCGGGTGAGGCTCGTCGAGGAGTGTGCTCAGGGAGAGGCACTGCGACGAAGGGCTCATGGAATGCTTCGTGCGGAGGCCTTGGACGAAGGAGGGACTTCGAAGGGTGGTACTCCGAAGGTGGGACTTTGGAGTGAGGAAGGCTTCGGAGCGAGGCTAGCTCTGGAGTGAGGTTGTCTTGAGGTGCTTCGGCCATGCATGGCTTCGGTAGACGGACTGACGGAGTTCGGGCTGAGAGTAGCTGCAAAGGCGTGGTGGTCCACTCCGGAGGTGGTGGTGCGAAGGCCCAAGGGCTTTGACGGTTTTGGCTCAAAACCGTCACTGTATCGGAGGCTATCTTCGGTGAAGCGAAGGCCATCAGGCTCAAGGCTTCTCACCGAAGCTACCGCACCCCTCGCGTGCGAAGGGAGGCTCCAGAAAGTCAAATACTGCAAAGGCTGACACTGTCTGCTCTGCAAAAAGCTGACGCTGTCCCCTCTGCAAAAGCTGACAGAGAAGCCTCCAGAATAAAGTTGAACTACCTTTTGTACCCCTCTGTTCTGTAGAGACAAAACTGGTGTAAACCCTAGGGGTAAAGTAGTCAATTCACTTGGGATAAACCGTGGGGTATAAATATGGGGGCTCGGTAGTAACATTTAACACTTTGAACATTTACTGTTGAGCTCCTGTACTAGCCCCCTCTCTGTATTCATCCAGTGAGCAATTTCATTGTGTTCCTTGTGCAAGCGGCGAAGCCCTGCTTCTGTGTGCTTTTTGCTTGAGCTTGTCTTACATACCTCGCTAGTTGTAGTGCACCGAAGCCTGTCTAGGCAAAGGGTGTTTTGTGCGAAGTGTGTTTTCAGTGTGCATTCGCTCTGTGTAACAGGAGGCTAGACCTCGCTGCTTACTAGTGAAGCCCTGATCGTAGACCGTTTTGCTTCTTGTGTTGAAGCCCCTTAGCGAAGTCTGTTTAGTGTGCTTTAGACCTTCGCAGAACGAAGCCCAGCACCAGTTGCTGTCGCTAAGTCTTTGGTCGATGTCCTCGGAGGGTAGTCCACTCTTGTGAAGGGTGAAGTGCGAAGCCTGCTCGAAGCGCCCTGTGTGCAGAGCCTGCACTGACTTAGTAGAGTTGTTTTCGGGGTTGTGTGTGGAGCGAAGTCTACTTGGCTTCGAACTTTTACTCCTTGCGAAGCCTGTATTCGGAGCTGTCTAGCACCTCCGAACCAGACCTTCAAAGGTTGGTGTTCGAAGCCTGTTCCGTAGTAGACAGGATTAAAACCGAAGGCTGTTTTAGCCTGAAATTTTAAAAGCTCCCATTCATCCCCCCCTCTGGTCGCCATTTCCGGTCCAACAATTGGTATCAGAGCAGGTTAAGATCACCTGTTGACCTTAACCGGTTTTGTGATCTGTTGGTGACATGGATAGAGGTAGTAAAATTCCTCTGTTCGATGGGACAGACTTTGCATACTGGAAGGTGCGCATGGAGGCTTCTTGTTAAGCCAAGGAAATGCAATTTGGGAGATTGTGGACTCACAATACTCCATCCCTGATACTCGCATCACTCAAACAGAAAAAGATCAGTATAATGCCAACTCGAAGGCAAGAAACATAATGTTCATTGGTTTGAGCCGGAGTGAGTTTGATAGAGTGCAGCACCTTAGGACTGCTAGGGAGATTTGGACAACGCTCACTATTTTTCATGAGGGCTCGACTCAGATTAAGGCCAGGCACCAAAGCACGTACAATCAACAGTATCAGCTGTTTGTGCAGGCACCTAGTGAATCTATAGATGCCATGTTTTCTCGCTTTGATGCGATAGTGGGTAACTTGCGATCCAACGGGACACTTGCTTACAATGATCATGATAGGGCTATCAAGCTTCTCTATGCTCTTGACCATAGCATATGGGAAGTAAAGATATCCAGCATTGAGGAGTCTGCAGGTTATGACACATTGACCTGTGATGAGCTCTTCAGCAAGCTGAAGTCCACAGAGATTGCCAAGGCATCTCTTGCAGTGCACAGAAGCTCTTTGCCACAGCCATTGGCATTGGTTTCAAGCACTAGCCGTGGCACCACTGCAGAACCAAGCACATCTGGCACTTGTGTTTTTGCAGATGGTTTTGCTTTGTCCTCCCTGGTCTCCGTCACAAAAGAGCAGGTGGATACTCTAGATGATGATGAGCTTGCTCTCATTGCCCGGAGGTTCACCCGTTTTTATCATGAGAGACGGGATCAGAGGAGAAGTGGTTTTAGTGGTTGCTTTGAGTGTGGCAACACTTCTCATATTAAGTCCAACTGCCCTAAGCTCAAGAAGAGAGATGAGAGTGAGCGCCCTAAATACCACAAAAAGGAGAGGAAGCCCTTTGTGAAGGGCAAGCGCGGCAAAGTGGCTAAGAGAGTAGCCAAAGCCGCTTCCAAAGCCTTTGTTGCTGCTCTCAGCGACATCGACACATCCTCAACTGAGGAGTCGAGCTCTGAGGAGGAGGAGTCCCCAAAGAAGGAGGACAAGAAGGACAAGAAGGGACGAGACTTCACCGGCCTTTGCTTCATGGCCGACAGCGATCACAGCGGCGATGAGCTTGACTCATCTGAGGTAACTCTATCATCTGACCAGCTATTAATTAAATTAGATGAGCTGAATGACGTAGTTCTTGGTCAGGATAGATTACTTGTGCAAGCCGCTAGAGATAGAAAATAACTTAGACTTAGGCTAGAATCTGTTTCTACTGAATATGCCATGCTTAAGTCTAAATGTAATGATGTTGAATGTGAATCGTGTTCTGTTGTCATGAGTGAGCTTGCTCAGTTGCGTTCTGTTCATGCTCAAACTCTATCTGAGCTTGAGACTGTACAGAAGCAGCTTTTGGAGGTGGATTCTAGACCTCATGATATTATTGATTGCATGAACTGCTCTTTATTACGCGAAAGCATTAATTTACGTGATAAGCATGTTCATGACTTAGAGGCTAGATTGGAGAGGGCCGGTAGTTCTAAGGATGTGCAACCTGTTTGTGACACTTGCATCACCCTTAAGGACCAGCTAGGCACTGTTAGAGAGCGAGCTGAAAACCTCATGTCAGAAAATGAATACCTTCTTTCTGTGGTTAATAAATGCACTGAGGGAAAGGGTAGGATGGATTTGCTCTTGGCCAAGACCAAGATGTGTGCTGACAGAGCAGGGGTAGCTCTAGGTTTGGGTTTTGAGAGGATTCCTTCAGACAGTAAGACCAAAACTGTTTTTACCTCTCCCACTACCTTAGAGAAAGAGAGAGCTCTGTTAGACACCCCATCAGCCAAAAAGCCTACCCGACCACCAAAGAAAACCACACCTCCTGCCAAGAAAATCCCTCCCAAGAAAACCACTCAGCAGAAGCCCAAGGAGCCTGTGAAAGTTGCTCCTGTGACCCATGAGAGTGCCCCTCGGAGAGTTTTTCATTATTCTTATTGTCAGCGGGCGGGTCATTTGGTTGGTTTCTGTTTTCGTCGCATCAAGGATGAGCGACGCGCACAGGCGATGAGTTACCAGGACATGCATTACCCATCTTTAGGTATGCATGAGTCTGAGTTCTACTCTCGTCCTGTTTTCGAGGCTCCTCGTGCTTCTCGGAGAGGTTTTGCTCCTCGAGGTGTTCACCATGTTCCATATGGTGTTATACCTCGGGCGAGTAGCTTTGTACCTCGTCAGAGTAGGAGACCTCGTCATGCTTTTCGTTCTATGCATGTAGGTAGACCTCGCACTTTGCATCATTCAGATTATCATGTGCGTAGACCATCTACTTTTACTGTGCCTACTACTCGTGTCACTCAGTGCTGGATGCCTCGTCATTTTTCCACTCACCCCAGCACTGAGCGATCGAGATATTCTTATCATGTGTAGGCGACAGATCGAGGCTTGGAGGGCACGTGGATCATGGACTCCGGTTGTTCACGCCATATGACCGGAGATGCAGCATGGTTCTCCAGCCTCACCACAACCAAGCAAAGGGAACATATCACCTTCGGAAACAATCGAAGGAGTAGAGTGAAAGGTAAAGGTGTGGTAAGAATTAACTCGAATTTCACTCTCAAAGATGTTGCTTTGGTTGAGAACCTGGGATACAATTTGCTGTCTGTATCTCAGTTGCTTGATGAGGGCTTCGAAGTGCGATTCCATCGCGATACTTCGCAAGTGCTCAATTCTGATGGCGTTGTGGTGTGTAAGATCTTTAGAGTTGGGAGAGTTTTTGGAGCTGATTTTTCAGAGTCATCTGGATCTTCTCATTGTCTTGTTGCACACTCGACTTCTGAGCTTTGGAAATGGCATAGGAGACTAGGGCATATGAGCTTTGAGTTGCTCGCTCGTCTAAGCGCCCTAGGTTTGATCCGAGGATTGCCCAAGCTCAAGTTTGAGAAGAATTTAGTTTGCGTTCCTTGTCGACATGGAAAAATGATTGCTGCTTCGCATTCGCCAGTCACCACAGTGATGACTGAACAGCCCGGAGAACTTCTCCACATGGACACTGTAGGTCCTTCTCGGGTTAGTTCTTTAGGCGGCAAGTGGTATGTTCTAGTTTTTGTCGACGATTTCTCTCGCTTCTCTTCGGTCTTCTTTCTTGCCAGCAAGGATGAAGTGTTTTCACACTTTCGGAGCTTGGCTTTGAGACTTTTTACTGAACTCCCTAGTGCATTAAAATTCATTCGAAGCGATAATGGCACCGAGTTCAAAAACAGTCTCTTTGTTGACTTTTGCATGGAGCATGGCATAGAACATCAATTCTCTGCTCCGAGGGTTCCTCAACAGAACGGTGTTGTTGAGAGGAAGAACCGCACTTTGGTTGAGATGGCTAGGACGATGCTTGATGAGCATAGGACTCCTAGAAAATTCTGGGCTGAGGCCATGAACACTGCATGTTACATCTCAAACCGAATCTTCTTGTGCTCAATTTTAAATTTGACATCGTATGAGCTGCGTTTTGTGAGACAGCCCAAGGTTACTCATCTTCGAGTTTTTGGTTGTCGCTGCTTTATCCTAAAACGTGGTAATTTGGACAAATTTGAGTCGCGGTCTTCTGACGGGATCTTTTTGGGTTACACTACTCATGGTCATTCTTATCGTGTTTATAATTTGGAAACTAACACTGTCATCGAGTCATGTGATGTGACTTTTGATGAATCAACCCCTCTGTTAGTTCTGCTCTTGAACAGGTAAATGAACACAACATGGAATAGACCATCTTCGAAGAAGAAATCCCAGAGAATTCAAGGATGAACCCCTGCTACCCTCGACATCGACCCCCGAAGCCAACCCCGCTTCGACCACTTCAGCACAAGGTCCCGAAGCAACTACCTCAACATCGGTCATCTTGGACCACTCCAACGCACAAGTTGAGGGGGAGACTGCATCCCGCCGTGAGGCTCCACATCATGTTCAAAGGATGCACCCTCCAGAGCAGATCATTGGTGAGCTTGATCAAAGGGTAACTCGTTCACATGCCCATAATGCTGCTTTTGTTGCTTCTTTCGAGCCCTTAGATGTTAGTCATGCACTTTCTGATTCTAGTTGGATCAATGCCATGCATGAGGAACTTGAAAATTTTGAGAGAAACCAAGTCTGGTCATTAGTTGATCCTCCACCAAATGTTCATTTCATTGGAACAAAATGGATTTTCAAAAACAAACAAGGGGAGGATGGGACTATAATTAGAAACAAGGCTAGACTTGTAGCTCAGGGTTTTTCTCAACTAGAAGGGATTGATTTTACTGAAACCTTTGCACCTGTTGCTCGCCTTGAGGCCATTAGGATTTTGCCTTCCTTTGCGACATCCCGGGGATTCAAACTCTATCAAATGGATGTCAAAAGTGCTTTTCTTAATGGCTTCATAGGTGAAGATGTTTATGTAAAACAACCCCCTGGTTTTGAAAACCCCAAGTACCCACATAAAGTCCTTAAACTTCATAAGGCTCTTTATGGACTCAAGCAGGCCCCTCGGGCTTGGTATGATAGACTTAAGTCTTTTCTGCTTGAGTGGGGGTATTTGATGGGCTCTATTGATAAAACCATGTTTACTCTCAAGCATGGCAAAGATTTCCTCCTAGTGCAGATTTATGTGGATGATATCATCTTTGGTGGCTCTTCTCATGCTTTGGTTGCCGAGTTTGCAGATACCATGAGCAGGGAATTTGAAATGTCAATGATGGGTGAACTCACCTTTTTCCTTGGTTTGCAAATCAAACAAAGCAAACAGGGTACTTTTGTCCACCAGACGAAGTACACCAAGAACCTGCTCAAGAAATTCGACATGGCAGATGCGAAGCCCCTCGCTACTCCAATGGCTACATCTGTAGCATTGGATCCTGACGAAGATGGAGAAGCCATAGATCAGAATGAGTTCCGAAGCATGATCGGCTCCCTCCTCCACTTGACTGCTACGAGGCCGGACATACACTTCGCTGTGTGTCTGTGCGCTCGTTTCAGGCTTCACCACGAGCTTCGCACCGCCAAGCGGTTAAGCGCGTCTTAAGGTATCTCAAACATACCCTCGAATTTGGCATATGGTATTCAGCATCTTCATCTTTATGTCTTCGAGGTTATTCCGATGCGGACTTTGCTGGGTGTAGGATTGATAGGAAGAGTACCTCTGGTACTTGTCATTTTCTGGGTACGTCTCTGGTTTGCTGGTCTTCTCGCAAACAGTCTAGTGTTGCACAATCGACGGCTGAGGCCGAATATGTTGCTGCAGCTAGCTGTTGCTCTCAGATTCTGTGGATGGCTTCCACTTTGCGGGATTTCGGGTTAGATTATAAGAGTGTTCCACTTTTCTGTGATAACACTAGTGCTATTTGTATTGCAAACAACCCGGTTCAGCACTCCAGAACCAAACACATTGATGTACGCTATCATTTTCTCAGAGATCACAATGAGAAAGGTGATATTGAACTTCAATATGTTGATACCCAACACCAGCTTGCAGACATTTTCACAAAACCCCTCGATGCTTCTCGATTTGCCTACTTGCGTGGAGAACTTGGTATTTGTCATCCCTACGGCATTTTGTGAGGGGGAGCTGGTTTTGATTGTGTTGCATATGCTCACTATGTGCGAAATTGCATTTACATCTTTTGCACTTATATGTCTGCTTTTAATTCATGAAATCACATCAGCTCAGCTCTATTTAATATGTCTGGAACATTTTTGTGCATAATGTTATCTTTAAAAATTCAAATCATGCTCACTGCTTAGTCTTGAAACTAGCTTGTTTAGGCAAGGCTGCTTTAGCTATCTTTTATCTGCTTGATAGCAAGATACTTTTCCTTGGACGCTAAAAATTGCAACTTGAAAATTTGTTCTACATCTTCATGGATATTCATCAAATGTTTAATTCGTCTCAATCAAATCAAACATCCATGATTTGCAGGCTTTAAATGAAAAAGATCCAGGTGGGTTTGTTTTTCACACTACCCTATTCTAGACTGCTTGCCATTGCACATTGGTCTGAACTGGGATGGTGTAGTGTATGCCAAAATCATTGCCTTAAGCTTCTGATGGCTTTTCATGCCTAGGCTTGGCCTGATTGGAGAGTATAAGGTGGACAAACAAATAACCCCTGGCATTAAGAAAAGAACAACAACATTCATTGCTTATCAAGTTTGCTTTCATAGCTCCATTTGAATTGGACTTGTCTGTCTAGAGTAGAAATTGATTAGCTTTGCACAATCCCTGCTTCTACTTGTCTAGTTTCCTTGACTAAGTGGTGATGCTTTTAATTCAAAAATGACAAAATCACATGCCATCATCTTGTTTCAAAGCATGTTAGATTGAGCTGAGCACATGATAATTGGTATTAATGTTGGCATATTTTTGCTCTATATGTCTTTGCAATTCTGCTCATTTCGATGCTTTGCATCTTTTGAATGGTCCTTGATGCTTGCATTGCCAAAGGGGGAGAAATTGCTATGTTCTCTGAAAAAAAGGGGGATAAAAGTTGGAGTTTTTGTTGCCAAAGGGGGAAAATTAACTCAGGGGGAGGAAAATTCTTTTATGAAGTGACATGATTTGGCTCGTTTCTGAGTTTTTATGGTCACTTGTGTGCTGAAAGTCTTTTAATTTTTGGACTTGAAGTTGGTTGTCAATGCACTCATCAAGGGGGAGATTGAGAAACCAAGGGTTGGTTTCGGTATTTGTGATGAGTGATTGACAGGCCTTTTACCCTCGGGTTCGAAGGGGTACCTCCGAAGGTGTTCGGAGGTGGTTTCACTGAAGGGTGTTCGGTGGTTTGGTTGCTGCAGCTGTTGCAGCGGAGTGTGCTTGTCGGAGGGATCCGATAGTACACGATGACTGGGTTTGTACCAAAGGCTTCGGTACTTTGGGCGGTACACCGGAGTGTGTGCCGGAGGTCGCTAACCCGGAGAGGTCTCCGGAGTACTGGATACACTTGTCTGTTTGTTTGTGGTGCGCAGGGACTTCGGAGGCGACGGACAGGTTCGCAGCAGGTGAACCTGGGTCAAGCGGGAGGCTTGATGCCAGGGGAGCGGGGAGCTCCGTCACGGTGGCTGCGAAGGGGTCTGGGTCGGTCCTCGGGTCGAGGTGCGCCAGGTGAAGGCAAAGAGTGCGGAGCGTGCCTCCTGGTGAAGGTACTCCGAGACAAAGTCCTCGGAGGTGAGGCACTTCGAAGATACTCCGAATGGAGTGACTTCGGAGTTGGTGGATCAAGTCCTCTGCGGAGGCAAGGCATTCGAAGTGTGCTCCGGAGGGAGACATTCGAAGGTACCCGACGAAGGTCTTAGAAGTCGGGGCGCATTGAAGGCATGGTCCGGGTGAGGCTCGTCGAGGAGTGTGCTCAGGGAGAGGCACTGCAACGAAGGGCTCATGGAATGCTTCGTGCGGAGGCCTTGGACGAAGGAGGGACTTCGAAGGGTGGTACTCCGAAGGTGGGACTTCGGAGTGAGGAAGGCTTCGGAGCGAGGCTAGCTCCGGAGCGAGGTTGTCTTGAGGTGCTTCGGCCATGCATGGCTTCGGTAGACGGACTGACGGAGTTCGGGCTGGGAGTAGATGCAAAGCCGTGGTGGTCCACTCCGGAGGTGGTGGTGCGAAGGCCCAAGGGCTTTGACGGTTTTGGCTCAAAACCGTCACTGTATCGGAGGCTATCTTCGGTGAAGCGAAGGCCGTCAGGCTCAAGGCTTCTCACCGAAGCTACCGCACCCCTCGCGTGCGAAGGGAGGCTCCAGAAAGTCAAAGACTGCAAAGGCTAACACTGTCTGCTCTGCAAAAAGTTGACGCTGTCCCCTCTGCAAAAGCTGACAGAGAAGCCTCCAGAATAAAGTTGAACTACCTTTTGTACCCCTCTGTTCTGTAGAGACAAAACTGGTGTAAACCCTAGGGGTAAAGTAGTCAATTCACTTGGGATGAACCGTTGGGTATAAATATGGAGGCTCGGTAGGTAACATTTAACACTTTGAACATTTACTGTTGAGCTCCTGTACTAGCCCCCTCTCTGTATTCATCCAGTGAGCAATTTCATTGTGTTCCTTGTTCAAGCGGCGAAGCCCTGCTTCTGTGTGCTTTTTGCTTGAGCTTGTCTTACATACCTCGCTAGTTGTAGTGCACCGAAGCCTGTCTAGGCGAAGGGTGTTTTGTGCGAAGTGTGTTTTCAGTGTGCATTCGCTCTGTGTAACAGGAGGCTAGACCTCGCTGCTTTCTAGTGAAGCCCTGATCGTAGACCGTTTTGCTTCTTATGTCGAAGCCCCTTAGCGAAGTCTGTTTAGTGTGCTTTAGACCTTCGCAGAACGAAGCCTAGCACCAGTTGTTGTCGCTAAGTCTTTGGTCGAAGTCCTCGGAGGGTAGTCCACTCTTGTGAAGGGTGAAGTACGAAGCCTGCTCGAAGCGCCCTGTGTGCAGAGCCTGCACTGACTTAGTAGAGTTGTTTTCGGGGTTGTGTGTGGAGCGAAGTCTACTTGGCTTCGAACTTTTACTCCTTGCGAAGCCTGTATTCGGAGCTGTCTAGCACCTCCGAACCAGACCTTCGAAGATTGGTGTTCGAAGCCTTTTCCGCAGTAGACAGGATTAAAAACCGAAGGCTGTTTTACCCTGAAATTTTAAAAGCTCCCATTCACCCCCCCCCCCCTTTGGTCGCCATTTCCGGTCCAACATAGGTCAGTACACTCCACTACTAAGGTAAGTCCGTTTCAAGTGGTCTATGGCTTTAATCCGCGTGCTCCTATTGATTTGCTACCATTGCCACCATCTGAAAAATTGAATTTTGATGCTACTACACGTGCTGAATTATTACTTAAGATACATGAAACTACTAAAGCAAACATAGAGAAAATGAATGAGAAATATCGTGCTTATGGTAGTAAAGGTAGAAAAGAGATAACATTTGAACCGGGTGATCTTGTTTGGTTGCACTTGCGCAAGGATCATTTTCCTGATTTGAGAAAGTCTAAATTGATGCCCCGTGCTGATGGTCCTTTCCGTGTGCTTGAGAAGATAAATGATAATGCTTATAAACTTGAGTTGCTTGCAGCTTTTGGGGTTAGTCCCACATTTAACATTTCAGATTTAAAGCCCTATTTGGGAGGCGATGATGAGCTTGAGTCGAGGACGACTCCAATTCAAGCGAGGGAGGATGATGAGGACATCACTTCACATGATACACACACGCGCCAACATGATACTCACATGCACCATCAACCTACAATTAAATTACAGGGACCAATCACACGCGCCCGTGCCCGTCGCTTGAACCATGAGGTTAATTCTTTCCTTAGCAACTATGTTAATATTTGCTTGGATGGGATGCTAATAAATACTAGTGATATCTTGTTTCTTAGGAACATGGGAGATGGAATGGGAGAGTTGGAGTTGAAGACGGAGTCGCACGGATGATTTGAAGTCAAGAATTCGCTGGTTCGGACTACATCAACCACCCTGCACCAAAATGGGCGTAACTTCCTCATACGAAGTCCGATTGGCACGTTCTTGGACTTTTTGGAAAGCTGAGGAGAAGACGGATCGTTTGTCGTTGGTTTCACCTCATTTGGAGTCTCGAGTCGTCGTGTGTGTTTGAAAGAGTCCTGCGTGACAGAATTGGGCCGAGTTGGACCTTGTACTGAGTTGGCCCATAGTCTGAGTCTGTTCGCCTTCTACAGGCTGTCTGTTCGCCTTCTACAGGCTGCCACGCCTTATATACTCACGCCAGCCGCCTTTAGGGTTAGGTTTTGCTTTGTTTGCATCTACACTTGTGTGTTTAGATCCCGCCTCTTGCACCGGACCGATTGGCTGTTGCATCGGCGTTTGTGAAACCTCACCTTATCATCGTTTGTCTGTGATTTGGCATTCGACTTGTATCCTTCTTGTTCTTGCTTGTGTTCTTGGATTCGCTTGCAGGAATTAGCCTTCATGGCGAGGTCAATTGCGTCCTGCGTGGTTGATAACCAACGGAGATAGTGGTGTAGCGATTGCAAGGTTTTGATCCGCCGGACCGGAGCCTTCGATCATCAACGTCGAGATTCTCCACCAATCCAAGTTATCCTTACCTAACGGAAGATTGGGACCAATCCCCCATCATGAAAGCCATGAAGCAGAGGCCCGCCGGATCGTTCTTGTCCTTCCCCTTCCTGATGGCGATCTCCTCATCGCTTGAGCTCGATGAAGAGGAAGAAGACGTGGACCGCTTGGAGTAGCTCTTCTCCATCTCAGCGAAGAAGGCCTTGTCGCGCTTCTTGTTCTCTCACCGGTAGTCCTTCAGGGCCTTCTTGAAGAATCTGGTCTTCGGCTTGCCCTTGTTGAAGGAAGAGCTGTCGTGCTTGCCGGAGTTGTGGAAGCCGCCACCGGTGCCCTTCTTGTGTCCATTGCGCTTGGGGCAGTCGGCGATGAAGTGTCCTGGATCACCACATTCAAAGCATCCGGATTTTGTGCCGTGTCTTTTGAACATTCTCTTGTCATAGACACGACGCACCCGGTTGTTAAAAGACACAAATCATCATCTCCCAACAACTCAAGCTGGTCCTCAGTGATAGACATCAAAGAGAACCCAGCATAGCTCATAGAAGAGGGATCAACAGAAGGTGTAGCAAGGGCCAGAGATTTCGATCCAGAACCAGTGAGATTTGATCTCAGCTGGAGATCAACCTCAGTAGCCTTCAGCTTGCTAAACAACTCAGAAATGGTCAAGGTATCATAAGAAGTACTCTCAATGATAGAAGATACCTTGATCTCCCAGATCTTTGGGTCCAAGGTATGGAGAACCTTGAGCGCCTGCTCATGATCTGAGACTAACTGAGCACCCTCAGCCTTGTTGTCCCGAAGCTTGTTTATGATCGACTGAAAACGACCAAACAAAGCCTCAACAGATTCACCCGGCTTCTATGTAAAATTCTCATATTCACGCCGGTAGGTCTGATAGAGCCGAGCCTTGACCTGTGCTGTTCCCTCATGGTGTGCCTTGAGGGTATCCCAGATTTCTCTCGCAGTGGAGAGATGGCTCACATGCTCAAACTCAGTGGGACCTAAACCTGAGAAAAGAATGTTCACAGCCTTACTGTTGCTCAGATGCTGAGCAATGATACTAGCAATACCATGCTCAGCGACTGGCAATATGACAAACGTGGTGTGAACACAAATGTCCCAAATGTCCGAACCCTGGCTCATGAGATAGGCTCGCATGCGAGTCTTTCCGATAGTTATAGCCATAGGCTTCCAAGGACGGGAACTTGCCAGGAGACGTCATAGTCACTACTAGGGTTTAGAACTGGTTAAGGTATGGAAAAACCCTAACCTCGCTCTGATACCACTTGTAGGACCGAAAGTAGCGACCAAAGGGGGGTGAATGGGCGCCTAAAAAATTCTTTCAAATCAATGGCCTGCTCCCAAAACCCAACGCACTTCAAAAGACTAAATAGCAAAGCGAGAACAAATTGCCTAAGTCTACAGATTCGAAGTCTGCTGATTCAGAGTTTGCTGATTCAAAGTCTGCAGATTCGAAGTATGCTGATTCGAAGGTTGCAGATTCGAAGTCCACAGATTCGAAGTCTGCTGATTCAAAGGTTGTAGATTTGAAGTCTACTGATTCGAAGGTTGCACATTCGAAGTCTGTAGATTCGAAGTCTGCTGATTCAAAGTCTGCAGATTCAAAGCCTACAGTTTCGAAGTCTGCTGATTTCGAAGTCTGCTGATTTGAAGTCTGCAGATTCGAAGTCTGCTGATTCGAAGGTTGCAGATTTGAAGGTTGCAGATTCGAAGTCTGCTGATTCGAAGTCTGCAGATTCGAAGCCTGCAGTTTCGAAGTCTGCTGCACAGAGTTGGACTTCACACAAGAAAAGGGACTTTGGCCCTGACAACTCGATCAAAAAGCTACGCAGTAAAAAGCAAGCTATAGTACTAGTGTACTGTTGCTACAGAGAAGTAGTACTACTTGCAACAGCAAGAACTAGTACTACTTGCGTGAAGAACAGAGGCAACAGAAGCACCAAAACTCAGGAATAAATTTGTTGTGCACAACAAAATGAAACAGCAGAGCTAATAATGAGATGCTATACATGAAGTAGAAGGAATAGAATCATCCAAAACAGGGAACAAACAGGATGAACAGCAGCAAGCAGCCTGGCGGCGCACACACAGGAGAGAAACTTCAGGAAGCAAAAGTGACCCAATAGATTGAAAAGTGAATTCTAGAAGGGTGGTTCAACCCTAGGGATTGGGGCCCTATTTATAGGCTGCCCAACACTAGGAATATTCCACCTGCCCCTTAGGGTTTTTACAGACGCAAAAATAAAGGAAAAGACTCAACTGCCCTTAGGATTTTTTACAGACTCAACTGACTGATTGTGGGCCTAGAGATACAGATGACTTATCCGGAAGCTAAGCTTTCATAGCGACTACGGCTTCTCTTCTGGACAGTCGGATACAAGATCGACGGTTGTCAGTTTTGCGCCGAAACTGACAAAGCATCCACCGGCCTTGCACCAGGTACCCGGATTGGGCCGGCTCGACTCCGCAGCTCTCTCAGCCCAGCAATCGCTCACCGCCCGTGTACCTGAGTCAATCCTGGTCAATAGCCTAGTGGGTCTTCTGCTGCTCCTAGCCCATGTACCCGGATTGGGCCAGCCCGACTTCGTAGCCTCCTCTGCTCGACAATCGCTTGCTGCCTGTGTACCTGAGTCACACGCAGCCCATGAAACAGCAGATCTCTTCTTCTTCTATCCTCTTTGACTATCGTTGACAATGACTCATCACTTCTGGAGCCATGAGGCCCACGCTATTTAGCATGGCTCCTCAATAGGAGGCCCCACAAGTCACATATGGTGTCGCAACGAACGTGCTGCCAGACATCGTGTTGCCTAGGAGGGCACCCAACGGTATCCCTCAGGCGTACCATAGGACCATGAATTTTGGAGCGTAGCCTTATGGTGATGAGGGGTAGCCTAGATACAATGATGCCCGGCCAGAGCAATATTAACAGGCCCCAATGCCTGGACAGTACCGAACCCCGGGACAGCAAGAAGATGACTGGGTGAATCGGATCACGGAGGTTATCGAAGATCAATTTAGGTTGAAGCCCAAAGAACAGACATACATGTATCGGTGGTCGTATCCATAATGGTTCGACTGAGTACTGCTACCCGGTCGATACAAGATACCTGACTTCACCAAGTTCTCGAGGCAAGACTCGGTCTCCATGATTAAGCACATCAGTCATTTCATCACCCAGTGCGGGGAGGCATCAGCTGACAAAGCGCTAAGGGTCTGATTTTTCTCGCTCTCACTATCAAGATCGACCTTCACGTGGTTTGCTTCACTATCGGTGGATTCCATCAGAGGATAGGCGGATATGGAGAAGAAGTTTCACCAATATTTCTTCACCGGCATTCAAGAAATGAAACTCACCGACTTGACGACCATATAGAAAAAGATGGACGAGTTGGTGCAAGATTATATCCAGAGGTTCTGAGACGTACAGAGCAGATGCTATAGTTTGAGTCTCAGTGATACCCAGTTGGCGGAGTTGGCATTTCAGGGACTCTTGAACCCAATTAAGGAGAGATTTTCATCGCATGAGTTCGAGGGCCTCTCCCCAACTAGTGCAAAGGTTATCGGCGCATGAGAGCCGAATCCAAGAAGCCAAGAGAGACAGGTATAAGAATAAGGTGGCATACACTCAAGTATATCGTTCGGACTTCGATAAGAGCAGTGACTCAGATGCAAATGTCGATACGGTCGAATGGTCCAGAAACAAAAAGCAATTGCATGCCTAATCCACTTGTCACCTAATCATGTGATACTGCCTGCCGAAGAATTGAAGAAGAGAAAATACTATAAATAGCATAATTCCCTATCGCATCATACTAATGAGTGCAAAGTATTCAGGCAGCAGATCCAATCAGCCGTGGAGCAAGGCCGACTAAAGTTTGATGATGGAAAGAAGCCGATGAATATCGATAGTCATCCATTTCTAGTCAACATGGTGCACGCGTACCACACTGACGATCGGCACATAGATAAAAGCAAGCGAGCCAGCAGCAAGGTCGCTTCTTCGGATCTCATCAGGAAGTACTAGAGGAGGTCGAAGAAAAGGATGGACAGCGAATATGACCACGACTACTCACGTTTCAATCCTCATTGGAATTGTGAGTTTTTCAGGCTTTGCTGGAATGAAGGACTGCGTCTAACATCAATGGACGATAGCCTAGGATGTGGAGCCAAGAATACGTCACAAGACGGTCCTCGGCCATATAACGTGAAGCCAAGGCCACATCATCGAGAATTCATTCACCAAAGATTGTCATCACCAAGCATGTCAGCGCTTGAAGGTTTTGGCCCCATCAACTCTAAAGAAATCGGCCAGCCGACCGATGGCAGTACCGCACCAAAAAGGCCGCAATGGTGCCCCAACGGTATTTTCACAAAGAGATAGAAGAGAAGGGCCCAACGCATGCGGCAATGAAAATTGAAGGCACAAAAGTGCGATGAGGAAGCTGATCGGCCACGCAAAATCAAGAGTGAATGGTGACCAAAAAATAAGGACGATCACAAGGATAAGAACGTATCAGATAATGGTGTCAACTCGATCAACAAGGACCTATCCAAGCTCGTACTATGAAGATGATGCCAAAGGATGAGGAGTGGGCTCAGTCAAAACTTTGCCGCAACCAATGAACTACATAAATACAAACATCGGACACCGGCAACAGACTGAGGTTAACCTTCATAAGTACCTAGATCCCCGATAAGATGAATGGATTAAAGGCAACTACATCGAGGATGCGGGAAAAGACCGAACGAGAAATACTTAAGGAAATATTTGAGTGATCATTCGGATGAGGCATAAAGGTCTAAACAAAAAACAGCCGATACCGATGGTATCGCCTTCAAACGGCCAATGCAAAAGCATCACCCTTAGTCACAAAATACAAACAAGCTCAGTCTAAGGCAAATGGATAAATAATAATACATTGCAAGTATGATGTCTAGATTACATATCGAAATATCTGATCCAAGAGAGGTTATGAAAGCATGCGGCGAATACCCTTGATCGCTTGTAGCCGGATCACGTCAACATTCCGAAGGGTGGCATGATATTTGACATCCGAACCAGGAACTCACAGAGGGCTCGATGTCAGTGCTGCGCAAGACGAACCGCATTGGTGAGCTGGTGTTTCTATGCTTCGATCCGGTCCAGGAGGGAGGCCAGAGCACCTTCCTTGGCGGCGATCTTCACCCGTACTTCGTCCAGTTTCGTGGCCAGGTCAGCCTCCTCTACCTGAAGCAGGTCCATCTCCTGCAAAGAGACTGACGACTCACCATGGAGCTAATCTAGGAGGGTGCCATTGATCTTCACCGCTACATCATCGGTTTCGATCACCTTCCATTGTGACACATAGCTAGCGCAATCGACCATCTGACTCAATGGCCGCTACATGACCGGCCGATGAAATTCCAATAACGCGGCTGGCATAAGGACGTCAACCAACTCCGGACGTAGGAAGTTCAAGATGTCATTGAGGCGACCCCGTATCAGCCCCAAGTCATTGACCAGGACTTCCACCGAGTTTTCCAAATGATGTAGCAGGTCCGATAGAACCTCCTTCACCTGCAGGGAGAGATGAGCCACAAACGACACAGGAGCGCCAATAACCTCTTCATCGGCCTCGAGATAAGGACTAACATCAAAATAGAACTACTGGGGAAAATACTAAAGAAAGAAAGGAAGTCAAGCAAGAGACTATGATATCATGATAAACAAACACAAGGAAGCTTACGTCAGTAGGCCTAGCAGGGACAGCCGACTGTGGGGCACCATCGCTAGAAGAGGTAGTGGTATCGTCCTCCACCACAAACATCAGAAGGATGTGTGAACCTTCCCCTTCAAGACTAACCTAGGGGGTAGCCGGGCCAATGGTATCCGGCATCGGCTGCATTCAAGGCCAATGTAAGCTATGAAGAGGGTGACAAGAAGAAGAAAACAAAAGTACCTGATGAGAGCCATCAGCTGGAGGTACCTCGGTGTCGGTCTCAACGTCCGCCGACACACCTTTTGACGTGTTGGCCCCAACTTGTGTAATTATAACAACGGCATCGGCCAGCACATCAGGGTCAGCAAAGACGACCTTTGGAGTATCAACCCTGATGACGAAGTCCACGGCGGCATCTCCGACGGTCGAAGCCGGCTGAGCGTGACCTAGGTCATCCACTGTCTGATCCAACATCGCGCAAGGGGACACAACGACAGGGGAAGGCTAGAAGAAATAGAAGAACAATGAGTACCGAAAGTAAAGCAAGTATCATACAACAAAGACATACACACCTAGACCGGTGGAGGTACATCGGCAGCGATGGGGGTCGCACGGTAGAAGATGCTGGTTGCATCGGCTAAGGAAGAAAGAGAAAAACATCAACTATGGGCCAGAAATACTACAAAGATGAAGACGGAGTTCGCCAGGTAAGACAAAACAAGGGTCATGAAGATTACCTAGGTGGATCAAGTCTTGATGGAGCGACATGTCACTACGCCCAACGCTTTGTACTTACATGCCGAGGTCTTGACCTGTTTCTTGGCAAGCCATTCTGATGGAGTAGGGGCCCCGCTACCTAGGTTGGTAGTGGTCGATGGCAGCCCATACCGTATCAGCCTACCATTTCGGCTCACCAACGGGGCATCAATGTCATCCTCTTTCAAAAGAAAGGGAGTCAGGAGACAAGGAAGAAAATCAAAACAAAAAATCTAAGTCATGAGAAACAAGACAAACCTCAGGGTCGATATCGGTGAAGACCAGATCCAACAAAAGACAAAAGTGTTTAGAATGGTGGTTGAAGACGTGCTAGCTCACCTCATACCACCATTTCTTGTAAGGGATCTATGCCACCCTGCACGTGGCCCGGGAAGGGAGCTCTCCAAGAGAGATTGAATCAGTCATAGAGAAGAGTCGATTGAACTCCAAGGAACTTTCTACTTCACCATAGACCTGGATCCGACCGATGAAGAAGAGGTCGATTGGAAGTTGACCAAAGACAAGCTATCAGGCACAGGCCATCGGAAGATAAAACTCATAAGATGGCTTACATGTGGGACCAACTGTGAAGTTGATCGGAAGAAGACAAGGAGAAATACAAGCGAGGAAGATGGCCTCGCTCTCTAGGCTCGCTAGTACATCGGCGAAAGATAGCCTATGTGTATATTCATAATTAGCAAAGGACTCATAGGCATACCACACTACACAATCACTAATGAAGCCGTAGTAAAAGGCATTGAACCATCGGGCCAAGATGTTAGCGGACATTCTTGCCCCCGGACGGCAGGCGTCCGCCTTGCCTAGGGAAAGGCATCGGTGAGTGGTTGGAGAAGCGAACCCACCATGATTAGATGGAAAACGAAGGAGATCAAAGGAAGGACCAGGGGAAACTTTGGATGTATATACGTTAAGCCATAACTGGAGGAACCACCAGGGACCCCCAAGGTGACCTACCGCATCACTGGTCGATAATCGGGCTGATACCATATCAAGAAGATAATAAAGGGATTCAAGGAGGTATCGGGCAAGGGGGATCACAACTCTAGAAGCCAGTTGTTCTACTAAGAATTAGAGATGACAAGTAGGCCTGAGGGTGGACCCACAAAAGAAGAATAGCTCGAGCAAAAGGTTAAGAAAAGCAATATGTTCCTGCTCATCGACAAGACCAGACTGTTTGTTGTGACTTGCGATATATTTGGCCCAACCACCACTAGATTTGATATCAAAACGATGGGAAGGTTTGGAACAGAAAAGAAAAGGATCGGCCAGAGAGACAATATCAAGAGAGGTCAAGACTATAACATCAAGAAGGTTGGGACTCATCATCCCATGGTCGAAGAGAAATGTGTTTAATGCATCGGACAAAAAGTAGAAAGAACATGTCAGCATCGGCTCTTTTTTGAAGGGAAGAGCAAGAGAGAGGCCGATGTAGTGCACGATGCCAGTTTTTTCCCAGGAACCACGCTTCGACGCGGCCACCCAAAGGTACCAGTTGTGCCACCTAGGGAGTAGAGAAGGGAATGTCGTAAAGCTCTGAATCCAATCGGAAAAAATCATTTTTGAATTCTTGAAGGAAATACACTGCGTCTCGACGTTAACAAAATCGGTGGGGTCACGGTTACCCATTGGACCTAAGAAGATGCAGGATGGATGGTTGGCCATAGGAATCAAGACTTGATCCTGTGGATTCTACAAGAGAAGAAAAGAACAGTAAAGAAAATCGGTGGAAGAACCAAGAGAAATGAAGAATAGCAGAAAAGAAAAAGGTCGAAGACTTACCTCAGGGATGGAGTTGTTAGTCGCCATCGGGAAGATCTGCCAGAAATGTGGGTCAGCGAAGAAGACAAAAGCAACGAGTAGCAGCGGTCGCAAGGGAATGGCGGCGAGCTCGAGGGGGGCAAATGCAAAAGCAGTGAGCAGAAAGTGTGAAGAAGAAGGGCGGATTGACTGGGGTACTTATAAAGCAAGAAGTAACTCCTCGGTGGCCGGTGATGAGATCTAGGGGTGTCCCGATCTTTCGATGAGAGGATAAGATAAGTTCGATTAGAGGGAGATGACGTTGACGATCCGACTACAACTGTACAAGACGTTTGTGTTGCGCCTTAGCGATCGATACACCAACTCCGGAGGTTGCCGTGTCCTTGCGGCAACACGATCAACCAAACCACAAGGGTATTTTTTCCTGCAAGCAATCGAAGAACAAGCAAGAACAAGATAAACAAGCAACTCAGATTGATAACAAGGTGGAGTTCTGTAACGTGTATCCGGCAAACTAGACGATCACGGGATTACACGGCAAAGTAGCGAGGCTAAACTTTGATCTAAAAAAACACAATCTAAAGTGGCGGCCAGGGGGTATTTATAAGGCTAGGGATGTGTGGAGGTCAGCCAAAGGTAACCCTAGATGAATACAACTCGGTTACAAGGCCCATGGGCTTAAATGGTTCGGACTGGAAAAGGAACACGCGTTGTTTTGATGATTGCAATCTCATCGGATTGAATCTGGAGGTGTGGCTAGATCGGTTGGAAAGAGGACTTCGCAAGCTTTCCAACATGTTCAAGATCATCCAAATTGGAGCTTCCATTTAATAGTTATGCATGATTAAATCTGGTGTTGTCTCAGCAGTCTGAGTCCGAATTGAAAACGTGTAGAACTTTATCTCCACCTTCTCTTGGCACAAAAGTGACGTCCCAAACTTATATTCTATCTTTGGATGGCCTTTACTTGGTCCCCAATCAACTTTGATTATGTTTCGTTCCCTTGATGTACTCTCAATATGTCGCTTGATCTATGTAAGTATTTCTGTAATTGAATAGCAACACATTTCATGGTGTAGCATACATTGTTCAAATAAATAAAATATAAATCTAATATAGAATGCATGCACCTTGGCTTGTTTATTATAATGCATAAGCATGTCATATCCCAGCTGTTGATGTCCTCATCATTCTCTCCTTGGCTACAAACAGTCCTCGGTTTGTTCTTGTATTCGTAGTCATTGTAGCTCCTAGCAAAAAAATATTGTTGGGGGAAAATACTTCATCCTCAGAGCCATTGCTGCGACAAGGCAAAGGCAGGTGATTTGATCAAAGGCTTCTAGTGTCTAACTCCGGGAGTGCATTGGATCGAGTTCGAAGGATGAAGGCGAACTCTAGTTCAAAGTATATCTTCAAACTTGAACTCTTCAGAGAACCTCTTTGCCAGCTAGGATAGAAGATTTATCTTCTATCTCAGTAGATTAGTCTTTTACCGTTTTAGCCCTATCAAGGGTACCGAATAGTTTCCACTATGTCGGTTGTAATATAGGGGTAAAAGGGTCTTTTCCTTAATGTTTGGGCCTATAAATACCCCCCCCCCCCGTTTTACCCTGTAATGAGGATCGAATACTCAGTTATTCAATACACATCTTCGAACTGTTCTGAGCTATTATCCTATTCGGAGGCTTGAAATAGTTTATCCACAAACACTTCGTTTGTTAGTTTCTAATCTCTCGAAACATGTTAGAGTAATCTTTTACGCCAACAGTTGGAGCCGTTCGTGGGGAACTTAGTCCAAAAAAACTTCGTTCTCTACCAAGCTTTCAAACCATGCCTCCCAAGCGGAGTTCAGGTAGTAGCCCTATTTGGAGGTCCCCTCGGACCTCCGGAGCAAGATCTTTAGACACGATTGAGGCCAGAGGACCTTCGACTTTTCCTCCACCTCAGACTCTAGAAGGAACTCCCCTTCCCCGAGCATACGGAGTTCCTCCCCCGAATCCATCCATACTTCGGCCACCCGGAGTTCCTCTTTCACCTCAAGTCCCACTTCGAACTGATGCATACAGGTCTCAAGACCCGGAAGGCCCTTCTGGAGGAGATGAAGATGGTCTTGGTGATATGGCCGCTCAAATGGCCAGTCTCCAAGCTGAAGTAGCAAGGTGGCAGCAAGAAGCCGCAAATAGGCTTCGCCCTCAAGCCACCCCAGTCACACCCGAAGTGCCCGAAGACGACGAAGTTCATTATCCTAAAGCCTCGGAGAACGCATCCTTCGACACCGAATCTCCGCTCCTTCCAGAGCTACAGAAAGTGCGCTTCGATCCTAAGTTTAAAACTTCGAAGCTTTGCAAATATGCTGGAGATGAAGACCCTGGGGAGTTCTCCCGTTGTTATGCATTAGCAATTGAGGCCAGCGGACGGGTGCGAGACACCATGGCCAAATGCTTTCCTCTAGCTCTTGAAGGAGTGGCGCTGCGGTGGTTCTGGTCTTTGAAACAAGGGTCAATCAGAACGTGGGAGCAATTAAGGAAGAAGTTTATAAGCAATTTTCAGGGTACCTTCGTACCCCCAATGTCAACAGGAAGTCTTTTTCAGGTGAAGCAGCTCCCTAGAGAGACTTTAAGGCAATATTTCAAGCGCTTCGCCCATACGAAGTCGCAAATTTTAGGGTTAACTACATCCTCTGTAGTTGACGCAGCTCGAGAGGGAGTTACCAACGCAGGCATTCTTGATAAACTTCACCGAAAGCAGATATCTTTGGTTGCTCAGTTGATGTCTTACTTCGAAGAGTATGCAAGGTCAGAAGAGGGATGGCTTCGGAGAACTGCTGCAACCCCGTCAATTCTGCAAGAAGTTAAGTTGGAAGTGAAGACTTCCACACAGCTGCAGGGGCCTAGCTTCAAAGCTCAGCACGACAGGCGTCGGGGGCAAAATCATCCTCGTTCAGAAGTCTTGAACATTGCACCCCCGCAGAAATTTGCCCCAAGAGCTTCGCAGCCTTCAGGAAGTAAGACCAGTGGCTGGAGGCCACCAGGGAAACCAGCTGGCAAAGCCCAAGCTTTTTTCTGCTGTGTCCATGGTGAGAATCGAAGTCACGCGACTGATGCGTGTAAATCTATACTCGCTTTAAGAGGCGAGTACCTGGAAAGAACTTCGGGTCGAGGCACTACTGACCGAGTTCCGACCGAAGTGCGTCCGGAGCCTGTTCAGGCTGTGGCGCGGATAGAAAACTTCGACCCTACAAGACGGCCTCTGGTGGTCAATGTTATGCCACCTCCGAAGCAGGAAGATGGTCAAGATCGAGGGAAAAGAGTAGTCGTCCCCATTTCCGGAGGAGGGACCCTCGGAAGCATGTCGAAGAGGCAAAGAAGAGAATATGTCAGAGAAGTGGGCCATATTGGAACTTCTTCATCTACAGCTGCTATGCCTGAATGGTCCCATGTGCCGATATCTTTTTCTGCAAATGATGCAGCTGGCATAAAGTTTCCGCATGCAGACCCACTTGTCATCACTACCGACATAGCAGGGACTGAGGTCCGGAGAGTGCTAATTGACGGAGGGAGTTCGGTAGATATTATCTTTGTCCAAGCTTTTGATCAACTCTGCATCTCCAGGAAGCATCTTCTCCCAGCAGCCCATCCGTTGCAAGGCTTCGCAGGACCCCCTCTCGGAGAGGGGCTACTGGCCAGGACGGAGGAAGTGATTTTTGATGTTGTGGATGCCCCATATGCATATAATGTTATCTTCGGAAGGGGCATGTTGAATCAATTCGGAGCTGTGGTGCATCATAATTACCTGTGTATGAAGATGCCCACGGAGGCGGGAGTACTCACTATTTTCGGAGATCAGGCCACTGTGCGAAGAGCAGAGTATGGTCATGGCCCTCCTCTTGACCCGAGACAGGTGAACAGCGTGCAAGATAACCCGGAGGTTTTTTCTGCTCCGGGCGAATCCTCGAAGAAGTCCTTCCCAAGGCCAAGCCTTGAAGGAGAGATTGCAATGAAGGTCATTGTCAAAGATGGCAAGAAATATTCATTTCAGTTTGGCAAGGACTTGCCTGCAGAAGTCGCTACTTCGTTAGAGAAAGTAGTTGAGGAGAACCTAGATGTCTTTGCTTGGTCTAATGAAGACATCACCAGAGTAAATCGGGATATTATTGAGCACAGTTTACTTGTGAACCCGAAGGCTCGGCCTGTTCGGCAAGGACTCCGAAAGCTATCTACAGAGAGGGCTATCCTTGCCAAAGACAAAGTGGAAAAGCTGCTGAAGGCTGGGATTATTAGAGAAGTGGCTCATACGGAGTGGTTAGCCAACCCAGTCTTCGTTAGGAAGAAATCTTCCAGGAAGTGGTGCATGTGTATTGATTTTACATCTTTGAATAAAGCATGCCCCCGCGACCCCTACCCCATGCCCCGAATTGATCGATTAGTTGACTCTACTACTGGTTCGGAGTTATTAAGCTTCCTCGACGTGTATTCCGGCTATCATCAGATCTGGTTAAAGAGCGAAGATGAAATCAAGACAAGCTTTATAACTCCTTTGGGAGTCTTATGTTATGTAAGAATGCCCTTTGGCTTAAGAAATGTCGGGGCTACTTTTTCAAGGTTAATTGCTAAGGCTCTAGTTCATCAATTAGGTTGCAATGTAGAGGCCTATATGGATGATATTGTAATAAAGAGTGCTTTAAAGCACCAACATAACCTAGACTTAGTATAAACATTTAATAGCCTTCGGACATGTGGAATCCATCTTAACCCCGAAAAATGTATCTTCGGGGCTTAGGCTAGAAAATTGTTAGGGTATCGAGTTTCGAGTAGGGGAATCGAAGCTAGCCCCACTCAGATAACTGCGCTGCAAAGGATGGCTCCTCCAAAGAATTTAAAGCAAGTACAAAAGCTGACTGGTCGCCTTGCAGCACTTAGCAGATTTTTGGCAAGGTCTGCGGAGAGAAGTTTGCCCATTTTTAAAGCATTGAAAGGGTCCGAAGATTTTGCATGGACACCAGAGTGTCAAAAAAGCTTTGAAGATATTAAGAATTATCTCAGTAATCTCGCTATACTCACGGTGCCTATTGCGAATGAAACCCTACTCCTCTACCTTGCTGCTACTGGCTCTGTTGTCAGTGCAGTCCTTGTCAAAGAGGTTGATTTCAACAGAAAGTTGGTACAGAATCCAGTCTATTTTGTGTCCGAAGCATTGTCCGGAGCAAAAACAAGATATTCCGAGCTTGAGAAGTTCACTTATGCTCTGATAATGGCTTCGAGGAAGTTAAGGCATTATTTCTTGGCGCATAATGTAATTGTACCAACTTCATATCCCTTGGGAGATATGCTCTGAAGTAAGGATTCCATAGGAAGAATTGGGAAGTGGGCTGTTGAATTAGCACCCTTCGGCATATCCTTCGTGGCAAGGACAGCAATTAAGTCACAAGTGTTGGCGGACTTTGTGGCGGAGTGGACTCCTCCTGCAGCATGGGCTCCGGAGAAGCCAAGTGAAGGGATTTGGACCATTTTCTCCGATGGAGCTTTCCAAGCATTTGGAGCAGGTGTCGGAGCAGTGATAATTTCACCTTCAGGGCAAAAGGCAATGTACTCCGTAAGACTCAACTTTAAATCTACCAATAATACAGCGGAGTATGAAGGAATTTTATTAGGACTTCGAAAGGCACGTGCTCTAGGGGCTACAAGAGTTGTTATTAAGACAGATTCTCAGATTGTAGCAGGGCATGTAGACAAGAGCTTTCAAGTTCGACATCCACAGCTTGCAAAATACATGGTAGAAATCCATAAGATTGAAGCAGCATTTAAAGGGATTTCCATTCGGAGTATACCCAGAGTAGAAAATGCGCAAGTTGATATCTTGGCAAAAGCTGCAGCCGGAGCTATGGACATTCCAGAAGAGGCTTTTTATGAAGAACTCAGTACACCTTCGGTGCCACAAATTCCTTCTGTGGAAATCCTTTGCATTCCAAGTACAGATTGGCGAAGTTCAATTATGGAATTGATGCAAGGAGAAGCAAGTTTGTCTGAAGGGCCACAACTTTCAAGGTTGAAACTTAGAATTCGGAATTATCGTATAATCAACGGTATTTTGTACAAGGCCAGAGTATGTTCCCCTCTGCTCCGATGTATATCTCAAGCCAAAGGTCAAGAAACTCTCCGAGAAATTCATGAAGAACTTTGCGGTAGCCATCTGACCCCTCGAGCTTTGGCAGGAAAAACACTTCGTCAGGGGCTTTATTGGCCTACAATAAAAACTGATGCGGAGAAGCTTAGTCCGCACATGCCAAGGATGTCAGTGGATGGGACGAAGAAGTCATCGCCCACCAACAACTCTTCAAGTCATTGCTCCAGTATGGCCCATGGCCAGATGGGGCCAGGATCTGATTGGCCCCTTCCCAGTAGCAAAAGGAAATTTGAAATTTGCAGTGGTAGCGATTGAGTATTTTTCTAAGTGGGTCAAAGCAAAGCCCCTAACAGCTATCACATCGAATAATGTACAAAAAATTTTCTGGAAAAATATCATTTGCCGGTTCGGAGTGCCTAGACAACTCACAGTTGACAATGGAACACAATTCGATGCAGAACCTTTCAAGAAATTTTGTGAAGATCTAGGCATCCAATTATGCTTTGCTGCAGTGCGACATCCTCAGTCTAACGGAGCTAGGGAAAGAGCCAATGGTAATATTTTGTTTGGGCTGAATCGAAGAATAGTGGGATTGGCAAAAGGATTGTGGACCGAAGAGCTCCCGAAGATTCTATGGTCCATTCGGACCACTCAAACGAGGTCCACGGGTTTCACTCCCTTCAGACTATTATTCGGAGATGAAGCTATGACGCCAACAAAGCTCAAAGGAGGATCCCTTCGCAGCACCGAACCTGGAAATATAAGCAGAAAGACAAACATCGCTGGACTTAACAAAAGAGACAAGACTTCGAGCTATCGCCAATTTGACAAAGTATCAACAGCAGACGAAGACTTGGTTCGACCCAAAAGTCAAGATTAATAAGCTTAAGCCGGGTCATCTTGTTTTGCGAAGTGTTATAGCACCAGGAAAATTAGGAAATAAGTGGGAAGGTCCATACATAATTGTCCGCTCAGGGCGCCCTGGCTCTTTTAAGTTAGATACTTTAGAAGGTGAAGAGCTAACGCATACATGGCATGTGGACCACTTAAAGCGATATTTCGCATAGGGCTCCTTGTAATCATTTGTAAACACCTTCCGAATTAATAAAGTTCATGGTTCAGATAATGCCTACCTCTCAAACATTTCTTACTTCTAGTGGACGCACTGGAAGGACGAAGTTGGCTGGGAGGGAAGTGTCATTAATTTGAATCATTTTTTCGGACTTCGGACCACTGGTTCGAAGCTTCCGACGAGGTGGGAAAGTCACTGAAAAACGGATTCCAAGCCACCGGCTTGAAAGCATCCGTAAAAAGAGTCGAAGGAGACCAAATAATGTGGATTCCAAGCTCCGGCTTGAAAGCATCCATAAAAAGAGTCCAAGGAGACCACTACGAATTCCAAACCACTGGTTTGATAGCATTCACAAAAAGAGCCGAAGGAGGCCAAAACAAACAGAGTTTGAGCTGATAAGCTTCGAATATCTGTAAAAAGAGTCCAAAGTGACCAATCATTTGGGACACTAAAGTGTCCGAAAAGTTGTCTGAGGAGACTTCTTTTAAAAACAAAAGGTACTAAGTTACCAGTTTTCAGACTCCAAGTAGTCGAAAACGTTTTGTAAGATTTTAATTAATCTTTAAGTCAAAGAGGGGCTCCGAACCCCCAAAATTGTACTCCTAAGTTTTTATTTGCTGCCTAACCATCTTCGAGTATAATGCGAAGTTGCTTACGCCCAAAGAGGGGCTGGGAAGTAGGAAGACAATTTTAAAAATCGATATTTATTATTCGAACAAATTACAATTACATCACGAAAAATTGGTGTCTATGCCAAGAAGGAATCGAAGACCCCTTCGATCTCTATAGCTACTGCTAGGGTTGGAACGACTAGTTCCAGAGCCGAGAGTTCTAATAACTTTGTGTTTAACTCTCCTACCTCCCTTCAAAGCTCTAAAATCTTTCTGTTCTTGTTGAAGTTCACCCCAAGTTCGAAGTCGTTCGGGGCTCCTTTCCCAGCTTCGAAGTTCTTCAGGTTTTTTCCCTTGATCTTCAGCAATACCTTCATCCTCAGACCATGCAATGTCTTTAGAAGATGAAGTTTCCAAGTTAACCTCTTTTTCTTCCTCCTTAATATAAGATAGTATATCTTTACACATTTCGGGCGCAATTGCACCGGAGCTATCTCGAGGAATTAAAAATCGAGGTCGCTTATGAAGTTTTAAAAGATCGAAGGTAGCCCATAGCAGGCGGAGTTCTTCGGTAACATTTAACACTTCGACATCATCCATATGAGGTTGAGAACCCTAAAAACATGATAAGTAAATTTTCATTCATAATGTATGAAAACATGATTTTTACATAGTCAGGATCCTAAAACAAATCTAGACCTGCGGGTTTGGCGGAGGCTGGATGCTCGAGGTTTGCAACCGAGCTTGCTTCTGGCGTTGCCCTTCATCGATCCAAGCCTTGATCGCAGTACGACCTTTGGCTCTCCATGAAGCTTGAAAGGCTTGCCAAGCTGCGGCCACATCTTTAGATGGATTTAGAAGCCGGTTTTCATCGAAGGTAATGGGAGCCGCCCCCGAGTCCGGTGCTATCGATAATCCTAGATCTTCGTAGTAGCGAAGTAATCCGAGAGCAGCCACTTGTCCGGAGATTTCTCCATACCGAATGCCTACTGTCTTCATTGTCTTCGCAGCTCCTTGGATCATTTTTAGCCATCGCAGTAGGGAGACGTTGTCATTCGAATGAAGTGTCCCAGTAGTACCGAAGTACTCTATACACCTAGGAGTTGGTTCATGACCTCCGCAGCTACCTTCTTCGATTTCAGCTAATCTTCAATTAAAGCGTCCTTCGATGAAGTCAACTCATCCACCATAGCGGAGAGCTTAGCAGCCTCCGTAGCCAGAGAGCTCTTCTAGTCAAGCAAGTTGTTAGCCTCCTCCATAGCTTTAACCTTTTCTTCCTGGAGCTTGACAAGCTCAGCCCCCGCGGTAGCGTGCTCCGCCCGCATCTTTTCTATCTCTACCCGAAGCACAATTTGTTCTGCTTCGAGCTTTTTATTCATAGCTTCCAAGTTTTGTCTGGCCCTCCGCTCCGCTGAAACCATTTCGTCTAAGTGGGAAACCCGACCTTCTGAGATGTTAAGATTCCTCTGGAGAGCAGTAATTTCTTCCTGAAGGCGAAGGCTTCCACGCTCGTTTGAAACAGCCACAGCTCGGGCCAAAACTATTTGTTGCGAAGAAGAAAAAGCAAGGTGAGAAATTATTTGTAGGTGAAATTAATTTTGTTTTGCAGATACTTCGTACCTGGTATGATGCACGCTCCAAGGCGGCGTTGAGCTCCGAACCCTCAGCTTCGCTCAGGATGGCTACCAAGTCTGTCTCCCCGACTTCGCGGTTAGCTCGATCCAAAGGCTCGAGCAAAGTCCAAAGCTCGGTGCTTTGCTCCAAGAAAGGAGCTAGGAGAGGGAGCATAGACAGAGCCCTCTGGTCGTCTTCATTCGGCGAGGGGTCAGAGCGCTGGGCTGCATCCTCAGAAACTTTGGTAGATTGGCCCCCCTCCGTAGATTGACCCCCGTCTGTTGATTCAGACGGAGTTAATCCTGAACTCGGAGCAGGGAAGGGGTCCATTTTGCCTTTACCTTTTCCAGGTCCCATTTGGGTGACTTCTAGAACTAGCTCCGGAGTTGTTGAGGTCACATGGACCGTATCTTCAGAAGAAACCACTTCCATAAGAGCGGACCCTGCTGAGACAAAGGTATTATAAATTGCATAATTTTGTAGGGAAAAAGAACAAAGGGATTGAGCGAAGTTTACCTCCGAAGTCTTGTCGGTGGGTGAGCATCGAACTGCTTGGAGGGTCAAAAGCTACCCCAAAGTCTTCATCGGACTCATAGTTCAGAACCGAAGGTGCGACTGTTGGAGCCTCTTTGGGAGCTTCAGTCGTCGCTTCGTCCGGAATTGAAGTTGGCTTAGTAGCAACTTCGACTCCGCCTTCAGTTGTAGGGGCTCCTTCACCCGGCAAGTCCGGCTGGGCAGCCGAAGTTCCAGCCTGCCCGGAGCTACTTGGAACATCTGGCACATTTGCAGTGGCGCCAGTGTTTGCATCTGCCTGATCTTCATCCCCGTCAATCAGGTCGACGAGGATTCTTCCTTCATCTTCCGAGGATTCAGAGACCGAAGCCACCGGACTTGAAGGCGCTGCAGTTCTTGGTTTCCGAGCTACCTTCTTTGACAGAGTTTTGGCAGGGGCTGAGGTACCAACCTCCGCTTTCCTTTTCTTCGGCCCTTGTTCTGAAGGCACCCAATCCAGAAGAGGAGGGGGAACAAGTCCGAGTACCCCCCATACTCGGTTGAACCGTTCCCAAGTACCCACTAGCTTCTTTCTCCATTCCTTCTCGGCCGGAGTTGGAATTCCCAGAATTTTCTCCGAAGCTCGCACGATTTGCTCCGAAGTCAAGGGAGTTAAGGAAGCTGAAAGATAAGTTGGTATTAGTCATTTCATCGAACGAATATATATAAAACATGTTATTTTTGAAGTTACCTGCAGGGCTCGAGTTCGAAGAGATCTTTCGGAGGCCTCCTTCCAGATCATCTTCGAAGGTGATAGTCCAGTTGGCCATCAGAGGAGGAATCTGAAGTCTGATGAACTCCTCCGCCAGATCCCGCATGCTTAGGCGGTGGCTAATTCATTGAAGTGGGCTGAGGCGAGCTTCGAGCTAGCCTGGATCCGGGTGGACAAGGGCTTCCCTCCGGACATTTATGTCATGTAGAGGTCCGGCTAGGCGGCTTCCTGCCCCAACTTCGCATAAAACCACCGGAGGATCCAATCTGTATACCATCTGGCGTTGATGGCCTTGGCTGAAAATCGAAGAGCGTACTCATCCCGAAGCCAGAAGTTAATACTCCCGAAGGCCACCACCATCTTTTCACCTCCGGGGCCTACGAAGGTCTTGGGTTGGCAAGAAACTCTAGTGCAGTGCTGTGAAGATCTCAGCTCTTCCTTCGCAACCTTCGGCTCGCAACGCTCATTCAAAGATGGCAAGGCGTGCTATCGCGTTCGGAGAAAGTTGGGGGAGAGTGACATGGAATAAGTCCAGTACCTCCGACAAGAAGTCGACTACGGGAAGCCCTAATCCTTCTTCGAAGAAGGCTTCGAAGACTACCACTTCTCCGAGCCTTGGCGAAGGAATGGCCTCTTTTCTAGGTTTGTGGATCACGATCTCCGAGCTAATATTTCCTTCTACTGCTGCCGCGAGCCACTCCCTCTTGCAGGTTGACGGTCCCAGTTGGTAAGATTGGTCTGCATACTTCGATGACGCTGGAAGGAGATCATGAGGACCAGCGTTTTGGGGATTTCTTCCTTGTGCCACCATTGGTGCTGCTACTGCTGCTGCCGAAGTCGCCGCCGTTGAAGCCGCTACTACCGCAGCCTGCTGCCGGGCAAGGGCTGAAGCCGCCCTAGGGACTTTGAAACTGGTCTTCGCCATGGAATTGCTCTGGTTGCTCAAGGAGGAAGATGGAGGTTAGGTTTTTTGTTTGCACTAAAGCGGTGAGAAGAGTACTCGAGAAGGGGATGGGCCCTCTATTTATAGCCCAGGCCATGATTTTTTACCGTTTGTATTTGCCGTTTCGCATTCCTGACCGTTATATTTTTGCGGAGTTAACGCATCACGTAATTTCCGTTGAAGGAAAAAGCCAACGGCTATTTCTTCTAAGTGTAAAAAAGCTTTCGGACTTTCTTAAGTTAATTCTAAAATAGTTCGATTATAATTTTCTTAGAAGTTGATTCGAAGTTTCGAATCTCCGCATATTTTGAAAGTTGATTAAAACTGTTAGCCTCTGCGCATTATTATTTTTCTTGCGTATACTGCTCTCCTAACATCACAGGTCTAGCGGAGAAGCGTATTCGAGGGGCTACTGTTGGGGGAAAATACTTCATCCTTAGAGCCATTGCTGCGACAAGGCAAAGGCAGGTGATTTGATCAAAGGCTTCCAGTGTCTAACTCCGGGAGTGCATTGGATCGAGTTCGAAGGATGAAGGCGAACTCTAGTTCGAAGTATATCTTCGAACTTGAACTCTTCAGAGAACCTCTTTGCTAGCTAGGATAGAAGATTTATCTTCTATCTCAGTAGATTAGTCTTTTACCGTTTAGCCCTATCAAGGGTACCGAATAGTTTCCACTATGTCGGTTGTAATATAGGGGTAAAAGGGTCTTTTCCTTAATGTTTGGGCCTATAAATACCCCCCCGTTTTACCCTGTAATGAGGATCGAATACTCAGTTATTCAATACACAACTTCGAACTGTTCTGAGCTATTATCCTATTTGGAGGCTTGAAACAGTTTATCCACAAACACTTCGTTTGTTAGTTTCTAATCTCTTGAAACATGTTAGTGTAATCTTTTACGCCAACAAATATCATTGTGCAATATCACTTGTTCTTTTGTTACATTGAGAGTAGGAGGAAACCAACTCACCTTTGTATTTTGTTGCTCAGGTGTGAGTGAAAAATCACCCTTGATAAAAGGAGACAAAATCGTGATGTTGTTGAACATCTTAGCACACTCTCCTTCTTGAAAATAAACCTATGTATTTAAACCAAAACAAGATGCTCTCGAGATAATAGGATTAGTTAAAACACCTTGTTCAAAACTATTGTTTTCAGACTTTACATGCAATTTCAAATCTGAACATATGTACACTCTATGCACAAAGTATACTCCTTGATCATTTTATTTGCCAATTACATGAAAACTCATTTGAGTAGGACATGGCAAGTCAGTTCTAGTGAGTAATTTCTCATTTAAAACACTAAGTTCACAAAGATCATCAAATTCAATATAACCCCAAGTATGTAATGAAGGCATCAATTCGAGTTCTTTCTTTTCACTAGTAATATGAATGATATTTTTCAAATCACTTAATGGTTCATCATTAACATGTTCATTCAATAGTTCTGGCATGGATATAAGTGAAGCATTGCACAACTCTTCTTTATCACAAGGAACAACATCAAAATCATCTTGTGACAAAGGAATTTCAGAAATAGGTTCCACTACTGTTTGCACTAAATTAGCATGATAAGTGGACAAATGTGGTTTAGAATAAGCATACTCACCTTGGTTCATCTCATTATTCCCTTTAGCAACCTCAAAAACCAATGGGGTATCTACCTGCTCAAGTGATGGAATCATCACAGTAACCGTCTTGTTTTCCTTATTTAGGCTTGCGCTATGCATATCCTGCAAAACTTTAGTAATAGGAGGCACAAGAGATTGTTGCTTCTTTGATTTCATATCATCCTTGCGTAACAAAATTGGAGATTCAGAAGCTTTATCATCAAATAATTCATATTGCTCTTGCTTTCTACCATTACACAACCACTCACGCAAAATCTGATTCTCAACATTGCAAGCAAGCAAAAACAAGTGGCCTAAATAATTATATGTGGTATTAGCCAGCAAAATTTGTATTTCTAAATTAAGCCCTTTCAAAAATCTAGTCATTGTTTTTTCATGGCATTCTTCTAAAACATTGTACATGATGCAGATTTTAAATTCATGGTAGTAATCTCTAATGGTTCTATTAGCTTGTTTCAATTTTTCTAATTTCTTATGAAGAGCACGCTTGTAATAAGAAAACACAAATCTCCTTCTCATCATAATTTTGCATTCATGCCAAGTTTCAAGTTTGTTGTCTGTATATGTCCACCAAAAAGATGCAGAATCGGTAAATGTTTTGCTAGCAGTCCCTAATCATTTGAGCATTAGAAAAATCATATTTATCGAATTCTTTATCTACTGCTAGCTCCCAATTGACATACGCTTCAGAATCAAACTTACCATCAAATAAAGGTAGAGATGATTCTACCTTCGCTAGATAATATTTCAATATATCACATCCTTCATGTTGAGCACTCTCCATGTTGTGGCAAATCTGACCAGGAAGTTGCAGCTGAGCATGATCGCCATTTATCTCCTTGCACAATCCTATCATGATTAGTAGTGAACAAGAAACATACACAAGAATATGCACATTCCTATCAACTACTAGGTTATGGAGGCTAAAAGGTCACACACACTCAAGCTTTTTACCAAGCTCTTACAAGTTCTTACCAAGCAAGACAGGAGGTGACGACACCCGCAAACACAAACAACTTTAGGAGAAAGGTGTCTCAATGCTTTGTTGCTCGTCTTGTAGAGTAATAGCCGAGTATGTGGAGCTATAGGTGGGCAAAGATACTAACAAAGGAAAAACTAGAACCACATTAGTCAATGTAAGTTGAATAATCGTTCAAAGTCGGTACTGTGCTGGTCCTAGGCTAGAACATACTATATACGCGAGCCTAGACACAAATGATACCACCAAACCGACAAAGGTAGAACTAGCTTTCGTCTTTATCCACTTCTTTTTTCTTCTCCTTTTCTTTATTCTGCTCTCTCTTCTCTTTTTTTGGTGCGGATTTTTTTAGCACATTTCTGCCTTTTTTCTTCTCTTTTTTTTAATAACAGAAAATGAAAAAGCCTTAGTATACACAAAATCTTAATTCAAGACCCCTGAACTTGTACGATACAAAACAGAAAGGAAACGACCAAATCTGAAGTTAACTCCAAAAGGAAACTTGAAGATCTCGCCGTTAACTTTCTTAAAAGTATCTAAACTCTTCAATCCGAGTTGGCATGTGCGAGATATGATAGTTTTATTAACACCTGCACAGCCTGCCCAAATCCAATCTTGAATTCCAATAAACCAAAACTGACTCCAATTTGATCTATACTCGAAAACTAAGGGATAAAAACACCCTAACACTTGATAAACAGATCCAAAACAGTGGTAAAAAAGTGATAAGAACTCGAAACTCTAAATGAACTAGATGCTAAGACCAGCAACTTGACACAACGATGCAACCAAAAAACTCAACAAACCTAACTAAGTAGTACTAGTAAAAGGCTCAAAGTGTTTTGGAATATGGGACTGATCTAATCTACTATATTTTTTTGGTTTTTTTGGACTGTAGGAAAAAAATTATAGTAAAAATAGGGAGTCTCTCACCGATCAACCTTGCTCTTGATACCACATGATGAGATCTAGGGGTGTCCCGATCTTTCGATGAGAGGATAAGATAAGTTCGATTAGAGGGATATGACGTTGACGATCCGACTACAACCGTACAAGACGTTTGTGTTGCGCCTTAGCGATCGATACATCAACTCCGGAGATTGTCGTGTCCTTGTGGCAGCACAATCAACCCAACCACAAGGGTATTTGTTCCTGCAAGCAATCGAAGAACAAGCAAGAACAAGATAAATAAGCAACTCAGATTGATAACAAGGTGGAGTTCTGTAACATGTATCTGACAAACTAGACGATCACAGGATGACACGGCAAAGTAGCGAGGCTAAACTTTGATCTAAACAAAACTCAATCTAAAAGTGGTGGCCAGGGGGTATTTATAAGGCTAGGGACGTGTGGAGGTCGGCCAAAGGTAACCCTAGATGAATACAACTCGATTCCAAGGCCCATGGGCTCAAATGGTTCAGACTGGAAAAGGAACAAGCGTTGTTTTGATGATTGCGATCTCCTCGGATTGAATCTGGAGGTGTGGCTAGATCGGTTGGAAAGAGGACTTCGCAAGATTTCCAACATGTTTAAGATCATTCAAATTGGAGCTTCTATGTAATAGTTATGCATGATTGAATCTGGTGTTGTCTCAGTAGTTCGAGTCCGAATTGAAAATGTGTAGAACTTTATCTCCACCTTCTCTTGGCACAAAAGTGATGTCCCAAACTTCTATTATGTTCTGTTCCCTTGATGTACTCTCAATATGTCGCTTGATCCATGTAAGTATTTCTGTAATTGAATAGCAACACATTTCATGGTGTAGCATACATTGTTTAAATAAATAAAATATAAATCTAATATAGAATGCATGCACCTTGGCTTGTTTATTATAATGCATAAGCATGGTCATATCCCAGCCATTGATGTCTTCATGATGTCCTCATCAGCCGGGTCAAGTAGATTCTGCTGGATTCGTTGGGGCCACATGCAACATTCGGCAAAAGATAATCATGAGTACAATTTTCAAAAGTGTCAAGATCTTTGTAGGCCCAAGGTTATTGGAACCGAATTTTCATCTTAAAGAACACCAATACCAAAACTGTGTGGGATGAAGCCTGGTCCGACATCGCCACGAAGAGTCGTAGATACGTAGGACCAGGCAACACCCAACACAGTCGTGAATTTCCAAAGATGAGGAACTAGGAAAATGAGAGAAGATTATGAAGTCGGAACTCTGGGCGATGTTATAAAGGTACTAGAAGATGAAAGATTTCGGCTCGCAATCAAAGTGAAAAGACCATACGGATAAACGTTTGAGAAGACGTTGCAGCAGGGATAATGACTGTTGTTAATTTCGAGGCATCAGCAACAACTTAATGCTTCGAAACTAGGGGGCATGTGTTGACACAAGGATTTGGTAAAGCCCGGGCCCACTAAAGATGTCACACGATCAATAGAAGTCAAAGAGGATCCGGTCAAATATGGTCAAGGAAGCCTGTCCATGATGTAGAGGAGTCGATGGAGATAAAGATGAAAAGAAGATAAATCTAGAATCGATTAGGATATAGTGCTTGGACGGCAAGTCTCCGGACTATAAATATGTACCCCTAGTTAGCTTAGAAACACACATATCTATCAAACAACTACTCGGCGCAGTCGCCACCCTTAGTTCCTAAGGTTTATCCCGGCGGGATTCAGCACTCGGAGCTGGGTTGCGTCGTTTCGATCTCTGGCGAAGAGGTGACTCCCGCTACCCCCGACGACCGTATCGACTAGGTTAGTATCATCACGACTACATTAGATTTATCTCTTGAGATGAAGGTCGAAACAGTACGGCCATCGATTCTCGGTGTATCGGCTAGATCTAAGGCTGCATTAGATTGATCTCTTGGATTGATGTGATCTAGGTGTGCTAGTTTGAGGCTTAATCAGTTAAATCTGATATCTCTTGCTATTATATCTTTTTCATATTATATATCATTCATCTAAATAAAGCATTCCTAATACTTTGATATATTATTAAGATCATCGTGATTAGCTACTGTCTTGGTTAGGTCCGATCTACTTATTGTGATGATTTTCATGATATAGATATATTATCTGGCACGTTTTATTTATTTCTATCGGAGTACAAGTCGACGAGTTATCTTCAATTCAACGCCACATCTTATTTGCCATCGGAAAAGCGTTCATTGGCCTAAGTGGAAAAATTGCCCATCTTATCGGCCCATGGTACACTCGCCCGATTGTTTCACCCCTGGTCATCGACCTTATGGCCGATCGACATGATATTCTACGAATATCCCATCCACATCACTGTCATCGGCTCGATAGCCGATAGGCTATGCTATTGATCACATTTTCCTGTTTTTTTATCAGTTACAAGGTCAAACTGATTGGCACGTCTTGAACCCTTTTTTTCTAAGAACGTAGCCTGCATGTACTGAAGTTAAGAAGATCTTTTAGGCCACGCGTGTGTCAAAGTATGACAAAAAAATGCATCAACGCTGTAATATCAAATAAATACACTATTAAGACATATTTTATGGTAATTCAATGTGACTAATTTGATATTATAGTTTTGGTATATTTTTCTATACAATTGGTAAAATTATAGAAGTTTAACTTAAAAAAATCAATCAATGGACTTATAATATATAACAAAGCAAACATTTTAATAGAAACCGGTGGTGGTGGGTAGTACTCCCTTTAGGGCTGGTTTGGGAGCCCACAATCTCGATCCATTCCCTTGTGGATGGGTCGGGATTTTAAACTAAAATCCTAGCCCATCCACAGGAAATGGGTCGGGATTGTGGGCTCTCAAACAGGCCCTTAATGTGTGTGTGTGGAGGGGGATTGATAGGCTTAGGATCTAAAATTTGCTTCGGTGTCATGTAGCCATATAACCTTGGTGTTAGCGTCATGTTTATTGAAAAAATCTATAAAAATACTATATACTTTCTCCTGTTATTAATATGTGATGTTTTTACTAAAAATATAATACATATAATTTCTTAAGTGGTTTTATAGTAGATCTTTGATCATTGTTTTTTTAATAATATTTTATCAACAAAATAAAATTAATAATATATATAGTATTTTTATATGAATTCAATTATATCATATGCATAATAAAAAAAATCCTTATTTTTAGCTTAATTATTATTTATAAGTAAAAAATGGTATTTTCAAATATATGCATGACTTATATTCTTGGATGCGGAGGGAATACTGATTTTAGATTGAAATGTCATTTATTAATGACCCCCTTGTAGTCATAGTTTGGTGAAAATGGCCAGGATTAACTATATATTGTAGCAAGAAGCGTGCAAGTATAATTAACTACCCTGTTGCCCTGTCCACTGTTTTGTCTAAACGGTGGGTACCCGCAAAATAGTGCCGCTGTTGCTTTTGACCTGACACACTGATGTTAACTAGTATTTAACTACACGTTAATGGCGCAATTAGCCTCCTTAACTGCGACCGTGCCGTGTCGGCGCAGTTTCCAATCGCAAAGCGTCTAGAGTCTAGACAAACACATGTCGCGATTTCTTTCCCTTTCCTTTTCGTTAATTCTCACTTGCAAAATTAAGGAGATAGAAAAAATACAGAAAAATGGATGATTTATGAGATTTTATGATTTATTATTCTTTAAGATGATCCTAATTATATTGCCACTTCGTAGTAATTACACCTGAAACCATATAAATTAATGACATATAGGTTAGTATAGAAAAAAATCAAAACCACTAATTTATAGCAGTAAATTATCAAACATGTCGGAAGATTATGTGACCGTTCATTCTCCACCGTTGGTCGTTGGATAGTCTAGGATGTTAGGCCGCACGTGTGAAGAAAGAGAGAGAGAGATTGCTTCTCTCTTCAGCACAAAAAATTGACTCGTGCACAGAGCCGATCAGATTCAGAGCAAAGTCGTGCACGGCTGGCTGCTGAGAATGGAGCACTTTCATCTTAGCAGCAAGGCACGTGCCAATTGGAATTAATCATAGCTATAATCACAGTATCAACAAGAGATCTGAAAGTTACAATTGAAAGAAACATAGTTAATTACTTGTTGCCAACTTGCAGACTTGCAATGTGGGCAAACACATCGATCAAATATTCAAATGGTTGGTGATGTTTTATTAGTCATAGAACGAACAAGAGACAGTGCACTGAATCCAAATGGAATCTCCTGTTCTTTTGTTTTTCCACATTCTTTTCTGAAAGGCAACGCGTGCTCTTTGAGTCATGACCATGGCCATTGTGCATCCCTCCACTCGCACCACCTATTCTTGACACTCTCTTCGCCATTGTGACCGTCATGATTTGAGATTTCAGATATTTCATTGGCACAACCGTTGTTTTGATCGTTCAACTTGTGTTTCTGAAGGAAGCTACAAGATGATCGGATCTCAAGATCATGCTTCTGCGCTTCATCTCTGTAACTCGCATTGTTCAGGTATCTTGGATGGTCCAGGAATGTGACATTCTTCATCCAAAGCCTGACAGCCTAGAGAACGAGCGGCAGAGCACCAGTGAGATCAGGCAGAAAATGGCACTGAAAAATGAAACTGCAAGTTCGAGAGGAAAATGCCAGTTTAAATTTTGAACCAAGCTGTGTCTTACTTCCTAGTCACAACTAGAATTATCTGAATTTATTGTGCTCTAAGCAGTCATCATGGGCTGGAAAGTGCAAAACCACTTAGTTAGAATAGTTTGATACTTTGATGTATAGCCATTACAAGTTGCAAGTCACGTTTAGAAGATATCCAGATCCTAGTTGTTTCTTTGCTCGGAATACCCTTTTTTCAATAAAATGAAATACTAAAGAAAATTTTCAGAAGATCCACTAGAAATCTCAATCGCTAGGGACAGACCAACCTCTCTGGGACGGAACCTAAAAAGTCAAAATTTTGGCTGTGATAAATTAAATCTAGCTATAAATGTAGGGACAATGAGATGGTTCCAGACTTCTGGAGCTGTGAGTGGGTAAGATATGCCACCCTGAGATCTGAATTTAAGCTTTACCCGAACAAACAATCTTACGTCAGCCTCATGTTATCAGGACCTGGATATGCTACTACTGTATTTCAAGATTGTGCAAAGGTCATCAGCACAGAAGCATATAATGGAACTATAAGGTGGGGCATCACATACCACAGGTGCAAGGCAACCAGGCCCAAGACACCAGCTGAAGGAACCATCCAGCCCAGCCCAGCCCAGCCCAGGGAGAAGTAATCAGATAAGTTTAGTAATAAGATCAATCTAATTATTCTGTTTGGAAAGTCTAGATCTGTTTGTTAGGAAATAAGAGCTGTAAGGAAAGGATTGGTGATATATAAACCAATTCCTCATATCAGATTAGGTATGCTTGTAATTGGCTATTGCCTTCCGTTCGACGCCCCTTCCTCGCTGCACCGCCCACAACGGCGCCACCGCGGCGGAGAGGTCCGAAGCCTCGTCCGGCAACCACTTTCAAGTATCAATTAAGAAATAGAGTACTCCCTAATCTCGCTGCATCTTCCGCTGCTATGAGTTCGTCGGAGGCCACCAGATAGGGGACAATGATCGAGGATGCGCTCCATGCCATCATGAAGCGTTTGGACGTGATCGAATTCAAGTTACAACCGATTCAGCCTCTGGAGGAACGAGTAGCAGCCCTGGAGGTACTCGTCCAAACCACAAGCCAACAGTCAAACCCACTGGCGGCTGCTGATCAGGGGGATCCACTCCCGCACAATCACAGGGGTGGGTGCCAACACCTGGCGTCACGCGGGCGATGATGATGACGAGGACTAGGGCGGGGATCTCCTGCCGACTGCCCACAATCTCAAGTTCCCAAAGTTTGATGGCACCGGCGACCCCCTTCCTTGGCCGAATCGCTGTGAAAGGTATTTCCATGTCCGCCGGACACCAAAGCACAAGAGGGTTGTTGTTGCCCGCGTCCTTTTTCATATATTTTTTCGGATTCGAATTCGGATTCGGATAATCCAGATACGAATACGGAATAAGATATCATCGGATACGAATACGGAGTGGATATGAATCGAATACGAATATGGTTACGAATACTTAGCGAATATCAATAATGTATTTATTTATTCACAATCACAATTCACAATAAATAAATGACAAGTAATAGTTAAATGTTTGTTTAAACTTGAATTTTTTTCTATGATCAAAATACAACATATATCATCTCATATAAAAAATTCACATTTTTCGACATAAGTTTGCTATTTTTAATTCATTATGTATGTTTCTATGACTTATATTGAAATTTTTAATTCTAGAAAAATCATATTCATGCATTTGAGTCTATTTTAAGTCAGTATCCACTAAATTGAAAGATTTTATTTAAAAAAATGTTACGACACTCGATGAGCAACATAGAGCTTAATGAATTTTTAATTATAAAAAATTTAAATGAAGTCTGAAAAACACGAGACGTCTCATGGTATCATCATATGATACATAGAGACTGTGATAAAAATTTAAAAATATTTCGAGAAAGTTTCCATGTACGACGTTAAGAAAGATGGAGATTCAAAAGTAACAAATTAGAATGTTAAGAAGGAATGTGTTATGTTTAAAAGCAAATGAATACTTAAATCTTCGTTTAAACTCAAATGTTTTTCTATGATCAAAATACAACTTATCTCATCTCATACAAAAATTTCATATTTTTCTACATAAGTTTGCTACTTTTAATTCATTATGTATGTTTCTATGATTTATATTAAAATTTGTCAATTTTGAACTACAAGTGCACGAAGTAATGAACCAAAAATTCTAGAAAAATCATATTCATGTATTTGAGTCTATTTTAAGTCAGTATCTATTAAATTGAAATATTTTCTTTAAAAAACATTATAATGCTCGATAGACAACATAGAGCTTAATGAATTTTTAATTTTAAAAAATTCTAATGAAGTCTGAAAAATATGAGACGTCTCATGGTATCATCAATTAATCATATGAATACATAAATATTATGATAAAAATCTAAAAATATTACGAGAAAGTTGGTCATATAGTGTGATAAAATTCTAAAAAGGTTAAATAATTGGCATGAATTAAATTTAAAAGCACATCGGTGGTTATTTTTTTCAACCGAAACTTTTTCTATAATTAAAATACAACATATATTATTTTATGAAATTTTTTGATATTTTTATATGTCAATTTGCTATTTTTAGTTAATTGATTATGTTTCTAAAATTTAAATTGAAAGAAGTCAAAAAATTTTGTTTTTTATTTTATCTGTTAAAACATCACATTTTCTCTATTTAAAAATATAAAATTTTATCCCATTTATAAAATAATATTTATTTTTCTATTTTTCTAATTTTTTTTATTTTTTTCCTCCTGGGCTCATGGCTCCTAGGCGAGTGGCGGAGGCTCGAGTGGGCAGCTATTTTGGAGTGGCCATGTGGGCCTTGGTGAGTAGGTGCCCCAAGTGATGGGTGAGTGGGCCTATATTTTTAATGGGTCGGATAATCCGGATAAGAATTATTTGGATTATCTGAATCCGTATTCGAATCCGACGGATATCAAACATATCATATTCGTTTCCGTATCCGAAAAAAATTATCCAAATCCGTATCCGTATCCGAAAAATCCGTATCCGAATCAAAAAATCTGAATCCGAAACCGTTTTTCCGAATACGGTCGAAAACTATCCGAACCATTTTCACCCCTACCCACATGGCAGCAATTCGTTAAATTGGTGAATGCACAGTTTGGGCCACCCCTCACTGACAGCCCTATCGAAGAGTTAGCGATGTTGCGACGCACGAGCACTGTTGATGAGTACAACAAGCGGTTTGTCGCGCTCTCCTGCAGGGACACATCATTGACAGAGCATCAACAGGTGCAACTATTCATGACGGGCCTGGGCAACCCACTGCGGACTGATGTCTCCCTCTAATAGCTGGCCACCCTCGACGACGCCATCATATTTGCAAGAGCATATGAATAGAGAAATGCCTCACACGACGGGCCAACATCTTAGAGCAATCGTTCGGGTGGGCGGTTCTTGGCCATACAGGGTGTGTCAGCACCCTCTACAGCAGCATATTCAGGTCCAGTAGCGTCGTTAGCATCTGTGAACAGCAAACCGGACCATCTGTGAACGGCAAACCGAAGTCTAGTACCATCCACTTGTCGCCAACAGACATTGCCCAACGCCACAAAAAAGGCAAGTGCTTCCACTACGATGAGCCTTTCATAATGGGACACAAGAGCCTCTAAAACACCTCTTTGTCATCGAGGTATTGGGTGAGCAGGACGACGAGGATCAGGTCAACGACGATGAGCCGACAATCTCCATACACGCCCTCATTGGCATTCAGCCTCGACACGGTCACAGATGCAGATTCAGGTTGATATCCAAGGGGCACGCCTCTTCGCACTGCTCGACTCCGGTTCCACTCACAATTTTGTCGACACAGAGGCCGCGGCGCGGATAGGCATTCCCCTCTCTGAACACAGTGGACTAAGAGTGGCAATGGCAAATGGGGATAGACTGATCAGTCCAGGATGTTGCAAGGCAATGCAGATTTCCGTTTATGGGGAACAGTTTCACATTGATTGCTATGGTCTCAAGCTTGGCTCCTATGATATGGTGTTAGGAGTGCAGTGGTTGGAGTCCCTTGGACTGATTCTCTGGGATTTTAGCCGCCGCACACTTGCATTCATGCGGGACGGCCACAAAGTGACAAGGCATACAACTGATACAGTGTCGTCAAGCCCACCGTCACTGCTCAGGGTTGAGGGGGACATCAGGGGCGAACTCCTTCTGGAATTCACTCTGATGTTCGCGCTTCCAACTAGATTACCTC